>LQRL01177058.1:9388-38195 GCA_001703475.1 Hydroides elegans
GGAACTCGAAAAGTGATTAACTTGGTTCAAATATTAAACTGCATTCCAACATAATATTTATAATAGAATTCTACATTACGAATATCGCAATCACGTTTACTTCACAAATCAAAATATAAGATTAATTTATAGTGTATTGATTAATGACATTCATGAATTATCCAGCCCTGCTGGTATTTGGTATGCCATTTTGTATCTTAGAATAATAAATTATTTGTGTTACACTCATTAAGCGATTATTAAAAAGAAATCATGAAACGCTTATAAAACAGAACTAAAACAAAAAAGGAAGCATCCCCCCTACCATGTGCATCGAACGCTAGATTGGTATTACCCAATTGTTGCGTAACATGGATAGATGGAGCGGCGGAAGAGTTGCGGCTATTGTGCGATGGAGTGAGGGACGAGTGACCGCTCTCACCCCCAGCGCCGCCGGGTGCAACTTCGAACACATCGTCTTCTAAATGTGTAACGCTGGCTGTTCCAGCGCTCGACCTGCGCATTATGGTTTCGTATGATGTGCGATTTATTCGCAGGATGAGTTATTGGTATAACGACATCGAGACGATGTCGGCTATTAACGCTTTGATTGACATAATCCAATTTCGTCAATGTATAGAAAGGCAAACTAAATTTCACATAAATTTGCTTTTCTAAATATTTCAATATGCTTTTGCTTGAACTTATGATTCAACACTATTTTATTTATTATATATTATATCCAAACGCAATATAGGTAAATACTCTTTTATGAGAAAACTTTACAATATTATTTATTTCTTGAAATGATTTTCTAAGTAAACATAACTGATTTTAGATGAATAACGTAACATCTTAATATATCCGTCCCGCAAAATAAGTATTATTTAAAACAAAATTTGTATTAATATAATAATTTCATTCAATTATCCTTATTGATAATAACAAAAATGTTGCATCAATATGTGATATGTTTATAATATTACATACTTTCACCAAAGGGAATTATTCATTAATGTAAGCTGCTATAAAAGTCACTCATTGCCAGCAACATTGTTATGGTTAATAGCATATATGTTATGAGAGACAATAAAGATGCTCCTGAGAGCAAATCGGGGGGACATTCTGTGTGACAGACAAGGCCTGAATGCAACTCTTGATAAATAGTTGCTCAAATTGGAGGCAACGACAGGTAATTGTATTGGTTGCTATGGTAACAATGTCCCTTCTGTGAATCGATTGTGATCCCCCTTCAGGTGTGTGTACCGTCACAACACTCAGGTACGTCATGCTGTGTGTTCTGTATATGCCATCTAAGTCCTTTTTACGATTAAGTTAATTTTTGTATTTTCTTATATCATATATAAATGTGTGAACGTTTAATAAAAATTAATTTTGACATATATATTTTTACCAATCTGATGTTATGTAGATCTTATTTTCTTTTTATCATTTATTTCTCTTGGTACTAAATAGGTATTTTAGTTCTTCATTGTGGTAACGAACGATCGATTAAACGTAAATTATATAATTTTAGGTTTGGTGACATACATGGATGTGAAAAAAGGCATTTAAATATTAATTGTTTTGCTGTTGCAAACATTTCAATTTCTTCTTTTCACTCTGATATTAAACTTTATCTTACCAGAATATCGTAAGGGAAGCCTAATAATCGACTGGGCTCTTTAAAGGGGCCCATGTACACAGGAGTAAGACATGATGAATGATTATTTCGATTTTATTCATATAAACAATTACATACGTCTAAAATATGTAAGGACACTTTTATCATTTTGGAGACACCAAACGACAAATTATGTTTTTATGAAATACATTTTTAACGTGCACAGTATTTGATAAAAGCCATTTGAAAAATGATCTTCTTAATAATTCAATATATAGAAATACAACAAACCCCCTACAATATAAGAAACATATTTATACAAGTTCAGCTGTAAATTGAATTTCTAATTTGCCATGCCGAAAATGTTGGTCCAAAATTGTTTTGTTGCTGTTAATTTCGGAGATGATTTAAACCAAGAATCATTCAAACTACCAAAAAACTAGATCTTTAAAGGAATTATAAATAAAAAACATTTGAAACATTGACAATCGCTTCCAAAAATATAAAGCTGCCGTTAATGAAAAACATCTAATGTTTCGTTAAAATTGGTTGTATTTGAAAGAAGTAAGATCAACTCCATGATGAAAAGGCAATGAAAATTTCGAGGCATAGGATAAGACATATTACAAGTAGCTAGCATTCCAGTATAATATCTAATTTAATTTCATCTGAAATGTCTAACATCTATATGCAGTATATGTTCACACTAAATACAACAGCATATCGAAGTTGTTCAAAAGTACAACAAAATAATCATATTTACAAAATACATCATATAAGCTGAACTGTATTTTCAAAAGGAGTTTCACTGTATGTGTATACAAGTAGAAGCAAAATGTTACTTTATAGATGATGTAATCATGATAATATTCCGATCGTACCGCTTTGCTCCTGATGAATCCAAAGATAATAATGTGCGCTACATTATTGCTCTTCATATTCGTTGCTAAGATTTCTTTAATGATTGTCACATTATCTTTTCAAATAAAAGTTCCATATCAATGGATTGTTGACAGTCATCATTACGCCTTTATGGGGAATGTTACTGCCAGAGGACTTGATTGCAGGTGTATATGACATTGATATATTTGTACGTCCGTTCACATGGCTCTAAAAAAATCCGTCAAATCATCACACGGACCAACAAGATGATCATAGGCAGAAGATGCACTAACTAGAACGTCAGGAATAAACATCAAGAGGACGTGATTAGGGAGTGTATTGCCGAATCAGATATTGCATATACATCAATAATAAAATATAAAACAACAGTCATGTAATCTTGGATTCGATCTTCTTACATATATGCTTTAAACCATGATGGTAGGGAAGCTTGTATTTTAGAATTTACTGACATGGGACCCGGTCGCAGGTGTATGTAACATTGAGATATTTGTATGTCCCCCTACATGGATCAACACCACCGAATTCTGTTGACCATACTCTCGAGAATCCACAATAATTTCTTCCATTGCAGTTCTCAATAATCTGAAAAACACAATAACTATAATGACTCGTTATTTACAATTATGCATAGAAGGAAAACCAATGTACAATGCTTTGACTGGAAATTGCATATTGCTCAAAACCATTAGTTGGAGCGATTCGAACAGGAGAGTAATTGAAAACTTTTGATTTACTTACTATGTTTTCACTTTCCGCTGACATACAGTTGGTGTTCATGGGTTGGCTAGTATGGTAGCACTCTTCGTCGTAAGGAACTGTTCGACCATAGTAACCAGTTATAATGGTAATGACCTCGTTTAGATCACATGAGATGGTCACCGACTGGTCAAAGTTTTCGCAAGCAATTATATTGAGTACACTTGACACACAAGGTACTGAAAAGAATTGTTTCACATACATGAAAGATCTGATAAACTTTCACAAAACACGTAAAACACATATGATTTGTTATTGACTATCACGAAGCACTGTGTATTCAAAACGATTTTGATTTTGTAATGCTTACTCTCACAAGTTTGCCCGATGTGTTGCTCTCCACAGTGACAGATGAAAACCGTGTTTCCCAAACTGTCTGTCTCAACATGGCATGTTCCTTCATTCTGGCATGGTGAGGATCCACATGGATTGAGCTCTGTGGTTTTTTCAGCGATTAACACAATATGTTAAGCTATGTGTGATTCTATTACAAACTTGAGCGATTTGTTAGAAATAGTTACATAATTTTTGAAATCTGATAAACTTACTCCAAAGATCATATGAATGCATAAGACTCCGGGAATTAGAAGAAATCATGAAGCCAATAGACTTTCAAATGTTTCATTGTGATCCGGTACTTAAGAGATAAGATAAGACAATATGTTTATTGAATAATGACCTCATATGACTTTATACACTAGGTTGAATTTAGTATAATACCAGCGTATGTTGACATTGACTGAAAAATTCAGCGAATGTCAACACAGATTGACTACGACATATATACGTTGGTACATGGTGTTGTACATGTTAACGTATTCATACCTTGAAGTTGCTCGATGAACCCCTGCCAAATAAGAAATTTAGCCTGGTCCTCGGAAGCAACAAATACCCCTTCAGCATATGTATAATTGCTGCATGTGTAGCAGTGGTTATCGATATATCCAATGGCTACACAATCCTGCTGTGTGTTACATTTGATCACACATTTTGGAAGCCTGCAAGAAATAGTTATTATCGAAGTCTACGCCTATAATGGTTAATCGAGAAAAGTTTTAGCTTATAACTTTTTAATTTTACACATATTATCGTTGTTAATTTACACAATAGTTTGAGAAATGTATACTTCTATATGATTTTAGCGGAAAACATCTTGTACTTTGAGGATGTGCTCTAAATTGGTGCACACATGGGAAGATTTCCTGATTCTTAGAAAATATCCTAGTTTCATTGAAACTGCACAAATGAAAGTTTTTATTTGGCTTCAATTTTTGAAAACAAATGTCTTCATATATTCCGATATACATTATAATTCTAATTTTTGCATTTGAAATTCTATTTTCGCAGATTAATGTATTCTAAACAAACATAAGGTCCTGGCCACATTGAAAGCTTTTACTCGCCTTTTTTCCTAACAAAGCTGTCTTCTAATGTATTCTTTATGGGAAACTAAAAAAGCAAGTTAAAGCTACCTAACAGCTCGTTGTTTTTGGTTTCCCATAAGGAATACATAGGAAGACAGGCCCTAACTGCTCTTGATTTACGGCTTTTTAGGCTAAGTCCACTAAAAAGCCTATTTTTTTGCAGAGGTTACACCAATTTGTGCAAGACAGGATACAAAAAAAATCTATATTGCTCCCTCAAATTGTGAACACATTTTGATAAAATTTAACTTGATAGGTTTACTATTTTTTTTAATGAACTTTTATCCCCCCCCCCAAATTTTGCCGATTTAGAATTATAACTATGATATATGAGTATAATATTATATGCATACGTATCTTTTCAGTTGAACAATGTCAGGAAAGTTATGACACTAGCTTTATATTTTATAGGTTTATTTTAAAATGTGGAATATAAAACTCAAGACTATGTGCCATTTTATAAAAATCCACACCCTGACCCCGGCATTAAGTTTTCATTTGTTCTTAAAACTTTGTTTCATTTCAATGTATTTTGAAAGGTTATCATTCAATGCATTGTAAAAAGTGTAAATATTACACTAATCAAATGATATATCATTTCATTTGGTGGTAGGCAAACTGCCCACCCCCGGCAAACTACCCCCCTTCTTTGTTAGAAACTACCCAACCCCCCCCACCCCCCTGAAAACTCCCACCCCTAACAATATTGTTCTTTAATGAAATACATATTTATTTTTTAAGATGACGTTAAATTTGAGTCGCGGGCGAGGGGCGTGACATTACGTTATCAGCGATGTCAAATTGATTTTATCAATTTGATCAATATAAAGGTTTTCCATACGTACGCACTTGTTGTTTTGGACGAATGTTCAGTGTTGTCAGAACGTCACGTAAAAAAGTAATCCTATTTGATATAAGGAATGTAATGTACATCTTAAGTCTGACAATATCGCATCAAAAAAAAACAGATGAAACACGATATTAATGTAATTAAACTATGTTTATTATTTGCTACTGACTCACCCTTGTATATCGTGAACAGATTTACATCTACTCTCATCGAAAAATAATCGTGCCTCTGCCGCTGCCCGCTCACTCAGTTTATCAAGCCTTTTGTAGAGTTTGTTTACATATTCACACTTTCCATTTGCAAACATACATAAGATGAGGCAACTGTTTAACACCGTTCGTTTCCAGTTAAGGTTCATATCTTTAAATTACAATTGGCAAAATGTGCAATTTAGTGTAATCAATACATATCATTAATGCTCACAAGAGCCACAATTAAGGTACGCTTTAATTCTTTGGATGAGTTATATTTTTATAACTGCAATCTAATTTATTCAAAACAAATCGACTGCTAAATAAGCAGCTGAACTTGAATGTATTCCGTGTACATTTGATTAATCTATGCCAGACTAATATATTGCATGCATAATTTTATTATATAAAATGTCTGATGTTTCCATTGATTCCTCTGAATCCAATCCAGACTTTTTATATAACATGATATTGCATTAGAGTCGATTCAAAGCGTTGATTTATTCATAACTATGTAACGTAATGTAATTTATTCATTATTCGTAACGCTAGCAATGAACATTTTTTATGACACAATAGATATGTTTGTACTGACAACAGTTCAAAGAAATTTTTCCAGGTTGTTTTTAGAAAATTGCGTGCCTGATTTATGTGATTACTAAATAAAATCCAATCATGAATACACCGTGTACATCGGTGTGTGAACATTCAAATAAGGACAGCGTATCAAGGTAGTTTGTTGTAGTTTTTATTTCAAACAGTCGTCATGTTTCATTATAACAATTTCTCTTGGTCACAATTACATACTTACATATTTACATACTTACATTGCAGCCCTAGCCTTGAATTTCATGTGAAATAGCTTTTGCCATCAGTATAATTTTGATCAAACAGGATCCAAACTATAATATGACATCTGCCCCGACGCTGCGTACCATTAGAGCGGTTTTTATTACTTCATTATTCAATGTCAAACTATCTGTCGATACCCGTTTTGCATTGCAACGACTTGACATGACGATAAATTCGTTTTTTTTATTCAAGCGCAGTTTGTTGTTAAACATCCAATCAGAAATCTTAGGGAATCCATGTTCAAACAAGTCGCGAGCCTGATCTTTAGCACCATCCGTTCGAGTATCAAAAGACTGGTGAATATGGGTATTATCCGCATACAGATGACATACAATCAACAAGAATTTAATGAATTTACAAAGGGGGTGGTATGTGTAGTCGCTGTACTTCAGGGGTCCGCGCTTACATTCCTGCGGAACAGGACATTTCAAAACCTTATGATCTGAGTACTTTCCATTGATGAGAACCGCTGTTGAGCATCCCGTGAGCTATGATCGAATCCATTGATGAGCGCCTTTTATGTTGAATGCCTCGGCGTACCCGCCAATATCTACTGAACGGCGCAATATCTATTGAATTGTGTGACTAGCACCCAACAAAATTATATCGGTTATAAGCTTTCGTAAACTCAATAAACGATACCTGTGATAATGCTACAATTCATGTAAATGATATCAACGCTTTGTCTTAGACCGTTTTATAATAAGTATGCTGTCAAATGTTCATAAAAACCCCTGCATTCATTTTGTGTTTAATTTTGGTAAAGACATTTTGTCCATAAGTATATACTGATGGATTCATCAACAAATCATCTTGATTTTAAATTACAATCATTGGTGGTCTTTTATCGGTTAATACTAGTGTCCTTCCGAGCTTAAATACTTAATAATTAGTTTATGATTAATTATTTCTCTTATTATATAAGAATACTAATTGAAAAACATGTGGGATCGTTTAAAACATTGTCTCTGTTTGCAATGACCTTTTCTATTACGACGGAATCAGGAATTTCTTATATATTTTGTAATCAGCTTAAACATATTGATTAGTATTCTATATGTTGAAATCATTTTGTATTACATTTCTAAATAAATAACATATAAGAAAAACCCAAGAGTGTACCATTACGTTTTCACTATAGCCTCAGCTACGACTTATCGCCCACTTCACGTCGAATTGCGTCAACTTCACTTTGTTAGTAACATGTAATGCAACGCAATTTTCAGTTTGTTTAACTGCTCGGAGCACATTATTTTCGTCAAATCATTTTTGTAATAAAATATCGAATACATAATCGCATAATCGTAACTTATATTGATATTTGCTATCGTATTTTTATAAGAATTACTTAATATCAAGTTTAAAATAATGTTTACCATGGCGCCTTAGATTTGACAATCACGCAAATGTACCGCAAACACTAATACTTGATAATCAAAATAAACACTTGGATAAATCTTGTAGTGAATCTCAAAAAATATATGTTTAATAATTATTAAGACTCACTAATATCAAGTTTAAAACAATGTATTAAGGCATACAAAAACTATTTTCGTTAGGACTTTACTTGGGTTCGAGCCGGGGACCCATGGATCATATCAAAACAGCCAACTACATGCGTTTCAAATCGAGCTTAATTAGGACATTTCTATTGTGAAATACTCAAAACTACGTATAAATCATACATGATAAAGAATAATCTTGTAATCTTTCAAATTGTAGATGTTTGAGCCTAAATTAACTGAGTAATTAATTATAGAAACTATAAACAAACGTTTTTTAAGTTCGAATGACGCAAAAAACGCGTTTGTCAAACGCTCTAACCGTCTCAGCTAACGATGGTGTCTGCTTTACATCGCGAAATTAATGTGTTCTAATACAGTATTTTTTATAAAAGGTATGTAATAAAAGGAACACGCCATTCGGTTATATATTGAAGAGAATTCGGTCAGATTTGGCTTACAGAGTGTTATAATTCCCTTCAATATATATTCAATATCTCGTGACGTATTCCCATTGTATTACATTGGTGTACTTATAAAAATATTAATATATTGCACAAAATAATCAAGGCATCGTATTTTAGGGTGCGGCTGGTCTGGGTTAAACAGTTAATTTTGTGAAAAACGTATTTCAAGTTTACAGACCGATCTATTTGCTGATACGTGATGCAAAAATAAACGAATCATTGAAACTCTTACCAGCTTTAATTGTTGAATACACATGATACCCCAAAATCAAAGTGATAAATCCGATCGGAGCAAATAAAAAATGTACACTAAAGCAACAGCAGCTCAGTTGAAATTGTCAAAATTATACTTAAGTAAATGGTATGGCCATCTCCAGCCTCTATACACTATTGCTATACAATATTGTATAATATTTATACACCCTGGGCCATGCGGCGTATCAGCCTACGAACACAAAGTTGAGGCTTGACCTCCAATTCATTCATGAATGCCTGGGCTAGTCCCGGTGGTGTCTGTGGAGGTTGTTTGCGCTCCCTGATGCGTCTTTCCATAAAATCTCAAAAGTGTTTGATGAGATTTAAATCTTGGGAAACAGATTGCCAGTCCATTACCTCGATTCCGGCCCCTCGTTATACTCCTGCTCCACTCGTGCACCATGGGGACATGCATTATCATGCATTAAAACAAATTTATCACCAAAGGCAGGATCAGAAAGTCTAACTATCGGATCGACAATGCCTTCCAGTTATCTTATTGCAGTCAGTGACCCTCCATCAATGACATGTAACTCGGTACGACCATCGAAGCAGATACAAGCCCATAACATGACCTACCCTCAGACATATCGGTCATATTGCATGATGTTACCATCATTTTAGCGCTTTCCCTGGTATCTCCTCACTCGAACAGGTAGATCGAATGTCGAAATGTGGAACCTGCGTTTGGCCATGAACATTACTAAACGCCCGTGGCGTACATGTCATCTTACACGGTCCCAGGCAAATACCAGGCGGGCTCTGTGGTGTAAATGAGTTAAATAAGGGGTCAATTTGACCTTCTTGCTGGCAAATTGTCATGTGGACGATGATTCCGTGTCGTTTGGTTGGATAATTGCACCCCGGAACCGTGGCAAAAGTCCATTTCGATCGGTCGTGCAGTAGCGACGTGGCTGCGAAGTGCAATTAAACAAAGATAGCGGTCCATCTGGGGTGTATTCATGTGATAACAACCTGGGACTGGTCTTCGCGTAAGTCTACCAATCTCCCGGAAACGTCTCTAAATGTGCAAAACGACACTTTGAGAAATATTGAAGCTTTATTAAACCTTATTAAACCTGGCACCGAATCTGCCCATCAGGTTTACCATTCTTACAGTATCACGTTCACTTAAATTGCTTTGAACTGCATAATTATGTGTAACCGAATGCACAAGCAATGTAACTCTAATTGAAAAGGATATAATGACAGTATACGTCATAAAACAAAACCTTATAAAGCCCGTTTGATATAAAAAATCATTCTTAAAATGGAGGTTCTGTGATCTATTGAACTTTTCACACCTTGCGCATAACTCTATAAAATCATTATCCAAATTAATTCATTAAAGTATAAACAAGGAACAATATATACAAAAATATATATTGAGACAAAAGCCCATCCAGTGATGCCGCACCCGCTAACCATTTCCCCGATCCTTTAATTGTTTTGAGCAGTATATAATCACAACACAAGCTAGCCATAGACTAATTCATGTATGACCCACATAAACATATTTCTACACTTACTTGAAAAGGAAAATGAGATGAGAATATCAATCAATTGCATTCAATAGCCATTCACCTGGTATTATGTTTTGATTAAAAATTCATCTAGCCACTATGTTCACATCAACGTGATATTCGATATGAATAAGTTATTTTGAGTTTTAATTCATTCTATATGCCAGTCATGTCCAGCTTAATCATAAGTTAGATAGGGAAATATTGTTATCTAATGGAATGAAAGAATTGGTTGAACACATTTTGCCATGAAATTATAGCACTTTTGATAAACGCGGCATTTGTTTTCACTCAATGTATTAGGTTAAATGGTGTCAAACAAAATATTTCAGACATTTTTATATTTATTTAATTTTCTGAAAATGATGTGCATGATCTTGATAATTTTCGTCAGCTGTTCCCAGCATTTATATTAATATCCTACGTCTGGTAATATGTAGATGTCCCTGGATTTGGTTCGGTTCACACAATCAATTTTTCATTGCTTCTAAGTTTACACTTACTGTGCAAGTCATTTTTATTACACATTAACACATTTAACACATTAGAACTACATGTGATTTATACATAAGAAAATGACAGCTTTATATGAAGCCAAAAAATAGTGCACATCCTTTGTTTGAAGCGCATTAGTAAAACTTATTGTTTACATTAAACGTCCCCAATTCGGGCAACATAGGACATAAAGTCCCCGACCATAAAGTCCCCGGACATAAAGTCCCCGGACATAAAGTCGCCGGACAAAAAACACTAAAAATGCAGCATAGGACATAAAGTCCCCGGCCATAAAGTCCCCAAAATGTATAATATTTTATTTTCACTTATAATGAATAATGTTTATGTAATATTACAATTTAAAAAAAAAACAGAAAATAAAATAAAATACGCTTCTATCTTTTCAGATGTTACAGAATGCTTTTCTCTACGATTCCCGTTTTTGAGACCAATGATCCACAATGAATTCCACAATCCTAAATATCAATCTAATTTTTCAGCAAGACAGCATTGTTTTTAACTTATATAAGAAATCGCTAGACTATCATATTTAATGAGTGAAATAAGTATTTTGATATAGATATTAAAAAAAAACGAGTTCAATTAACTAAGCAATAAACACCCTTGAAAATTTTCAAAAATTGACTCAATTACTAACGTTCGATGCGATGCCACGATTTGCGAAGGGTCTTTCATATTCAACCTGAACAGTTCTCAATGTTAACAAGTCTTCAGCGGAGGTCCCATGCGATGTTTTCTTTACGATTTTGAAATCTGATATTAACGTTATCGGTATTTGTCATGAGAAAGAAATGGAGACCTTATGTCCGGGGACTTTATGTCATATGTTGCCCAAATGGAATTTTTGTCCGGGGACTTTATGTCCGGGGACTTTTTGGTCGAGGAATTTATGTCCTATGTTGCCCAAATTGGGGACTTTTTATCAGGGGACTTTATATCCAGGGACTTTTTGACCTGGATTCGAAATCATATCATTCAACAAAAAACCAACCTTTTACAATATAGGGTCGTATTTTTTATTATCTATATGATTGGTAAAAACATTGAGAACTGATTTTTATTGTGATAAAATATGAGGGCTTGACCAAATAATTATATCATATGTTAACCGGCTGTGTATTTTGAAAATATCTAAATGCATGATTAAAGGTACAAATAACATATGCATCCAGAGACACTGTAAGGTCATTCTATCAAAGTAGAAGTCTGGAAGTTCCTCTGTAGCAATAAAGATTTTCACACATGAAATTAGAATCTAAAATTAAAATTTAAAAAAATGGGAGGTGTGTATAATGAACAATGGGTCAATATTTCAGAGAAAAAGAGCCTAAGGCCACGTTCACGCAATAATAAAGAGCGTAAATAAAAGCTCGAACGCCACATTCGTCCCTTATACACCTTGTTCGTCTAAAAAGCGAGATTATTTCTAGCATTGTTTACGACATTTCTTGCGTAAACGTGGCTTTATGATCTAATGTGCCTTTTACCATGGATCATTGTACCTAGAACACAAAAT
Source organism: Hydroides elegans (assembly GCA_001703475.1). Lineage (NCBI taxonomy): Eukaryota > Metazoa > Annelida > Polychaeta > Sabellida > Serpulidae > Hydroides > Hydroides elegans. Next base: position 21,750 of record LQRL01177058.1, read on the forward strand.
TTAGTCATGACGACTGATTATTTTAGTACAAATAATGATCTCGCAAACTAGTTCACGACCTGCAAATTTTTCAGAAATGCTCGCTTGGTGCTCAAGTCCCTAGACATTAAGACCAAGATCTACAATGTTGGGACATTTCAAACTTCAATAGAAGTTTTAATATGGGTATAACAAAGGGTTGAGAATAGTCTGATGCAAAGCATATCAAAACCACTGGTCCACATGTTGTAGTTTTTTTCCTTGCTTATAGTTTCTTTACATCTGCTCCTCTGTCATTATTTGATAGCCTAACATTTCGAGGCCAAATAATGGAAAAGACTCATTTTGCCATTTTGAACTATCCAAATAATCATATCACTAACTAAGTTTCGTTGTAGCAGCTCAATTTGTTTCAAAAGCAACAATGTTTTTAATGCATTTACCCTTTTGAAAATTTATTTTACTCAAGACTTATCATAGTAGTCTAGGTTTTCCCAATTTTTGCTTGCGTTTTAAAATAAATGGTCAGGGTCTACTTTGATTGGGAATATGTTTCGGCCGTCATTAACTTAAATGGGGCTATGAGAGGGGGGTCACTCTGATAAAGTTTTTTTTTTCATTTTATATCCCATTTTATAACCAAAATCTAATACTGTTATATTTCTTCTTTAAATTTTGATTATTACATTGGATAAATATGAAATATGGATAAGGAATTAATTCAATATATTTCTAACAATAATCAGAAACATCAGAACGGCTTTTTAAACCTAAAGAGCGTAAAACATGCCCTTATGAAGAATACAGTTTACATAAATAAGTGAGGTTTAATTTTATCTAGCCGTTTCAACTGCATATGCATGAGTAATAATTAACAGTTTAACATTAATAAAATCCATGAATTCATCCATGGTTCAAGTACGGCATTGCTATATTTCAATTTAAATATATATTGCTTTATTTCAGAAATATTTGCACTACAGATTTTGAGAATGCAAAAGTCCTCATTGAATCATGTGTATGTGCCCCCCCCCCCACACACACACATACAAACACAGCATATGCTTTAAGAGTACCAATACATTCTATTGGTAAAGGCGCGACTCTCTATAGAATTCTACGAAACAGTTTGGTCTCGAATTGACCTCGCTTTTTATAAGCAATAGAATTCAGGCAACATTCGGATGCACGCAATTATTTCAGTATTAAAATGCGAAAAAATTGATGAAAATACGTTTTCTTCGATAACTTTTTTATTCAAAACCATAGAGTATTCATATTTTAGAAATTTACCGCGTTTTGGTATAGAAATTTACAACGCCTAAATTTTTTTGCATTGCATTCGCCGTTTAAGAACTATAAGGGCGTAAAATCTTCGCGAGTCTGTTGCTTCCCCTATCATCTATACGACTATAAAGATTATACGTTTACATTATTTGAGGGCATTTTTTATCATTCTTGCGACAATCGAATTATTTAATTCGTTCACAAGTAGATTTTGGTTTTAAAACAAAATCATAACAAAAACAAAGGAACATACCAGCAAAATATATTTTAAAAGGGAGTTGCACTATATGCATATAGAAACAAAACATCATCATGTACATGATATAATCATAATAATATCCCGATCGATCATACCGCTAAAACCCCAAGTAAACATTGTGTTCTATATTGTTATTTTTCTACATATTCATTACTTAAATTTCGTTAATGATTGTCACTTTATCTTCTCAAATAAAAGTGTATCAATCGATGGTTGGCAGTCATTATATGCAGCCTTTACGGTGAATGTTACTGGCACTGGATTTGATTGCAGGTGTATGTTACATTTAGATATTTGTATGTCCATACACATGGATCGCGACCGAAGAATGATGATGTTACTTCGGCAAATGTGCAAGAATTTCTCCCATTGCAGTTCTCGATTATCTAAAGAATACGACTCGAGTTTATATATAAAATATATTTCAAACATGAAAATATATTATTCTAAAGCAGAATCCATCGTTATCAGCAATCAAATGTAATTTCTAAGACAACTATTGCTAGGCATAAAATATCAAACATTATTTTAGTTAATATAGAAGCCACATAGATATCTATATAATGTAATTTACATCTTGATACATCTGGATAAAAAGAACCTCGATTGCGACAAACCATTTTTTTTTTGTTTAATTTGAAGCGATCGCAGAGTCAATGATATTTTCATCAGAGTAATTTACTCACCATGTTTTGACTTTCCTCAAACACGCAGTTGATATCCATTGTTTGGCTAGTGTAGTAGCATTGCTGATCGTAGGGTACTGTGCGGCCATAATTCCCAGATTTAAGGTTGATGACTTTATTTTGGTCGCATGAGATGGTTACTGATTCTCGAGTCTCACAGGCAATAACGTTTATTTCATCTGACACACACGGTACTGAAATATATTTTATTGCAAAAAAATCGGGAAAAGTTTCAATTCTAATTTTATTACGAATGGTTGTTTATTAGGAATAATCTGGTCGATATTTGACAAATAAAGTTGTCGTTTGCTCACCGGCAGTAACCCGCTTTCGTCAACCCCCTTCTTAGTTGACTAATGTCCCCGGCGGTCACCCCTGACCACTGCCCGCTGGGATACTAACCCCTATTACACTGCCATCACCACTAGGTTTATTAACCGAGCTGTTTTCCAAATCTCGCCCATATTTTTAAGAAATCATCAATAGTAATAATGTTGAAATAAATTCTAGGAAAATGAATAACTGAATTGGTGAATTCATTGGTTAATCTTGTAAAATTTTATTATTATTTTACCATAATCAGGAATATCTGTAAAGCAAAATTTTGCAAAAAGGTGTTCACTTTTTCCAAGCCACTGAGAAGAGCACCTTTTTGCGAAAAAGAAAGGTTAAATACAACCAAACTACCTATCATATCTTGTAAATAATAGTTTATTAACCGATTGCAAGCATGTTTAATCAATTTCAAAAAAAAACAAGTCGCACTATTTATTTCTAAAATAAGAAATTATCAAAAAAGGTGTTCCTCAAACTGCACAAATCACCAAGCTAGAAATGATTTTCTAAAAATGATCAAGCCAGCTTAAATGTTTTAGGAAACACCAGTTTTGGGGAACAGCTCGTAAGGTGGCTTCCATTTGCATTTGCCAGAGGGTAAAAAATATCCAATGCTTACTTCTCACAAGTTTGACCGATGTGTTGCTCTCAACAGTTTCAGATGCGATCCGGTACGTAACAGATAAGATTAGATATTCTTTATTGATAATTATAACAAAGAGCTTTATACACTAAGTTGATTGTAAACGTATTAGTACCTTGTAGTTGCTCGATGAACCCCTGCCAAAGAAGAAATGCAGCCTGGTCCTCAGAAGCAATGACAATTCCTTCAGCAGATGTATCGTTGTTGCATGTGTAGCATAGGTCACCTAAACATCCTACCGCCACACACTCCAGCTGTGTGTTACATTTTATCACGCATTTGGGAAGCCTGCAAGTTATGGTTATCAACTAATATGAATGCATATCTTTTCAGTTGACTATGTCAAGATAACCAGAATTCTATGACGCTATAAAAATTAGTAATAGGTATTTAAAAAAATATTTTCTAAGATCGAACATCTTCCGTGCTGGTGTTTATATAGCATCATGTAAAATATATAACCTACTAAGGTGTTGATTTTATACTTAGGACCATTCGCAAGCTTTATTAGAATTGACCCAAAGATACCAACATTGGGCATGTCACATATTTTCTTTGTAAAACGTCGCGAGGTGATCCTAAAACAAGATAGACTTATTCGCCAACACATGAGGGATTATTAAAAAACTCCCAAATGGACTTAAATGAGAACTATATAAACCTGACGATGTCATTCCCGACAATAAGATGCCACAACATATTTATGTTTTAAGATCAAGAAAACATCTGCTTCTTTGAATTCTACTCACCCTCGTATTTCTTGCCAATATTCGCATCTTTTCTCAGCGAAAAACAGTCGTGCCTGTGTCGATGATTGGACACTCAATTTATCGAATCGAGTGTAGAGTTTATTAACATTTTTACATGTCCCATTTAAAACCATACATATGATAAAGCTAATGTATAACTCCGCTTGTTTAAATAAAAGTTTCATGTCTTGCTCTTGCTCATTTCTCATGTTCAATGCTCATTTTTGCTTCAGTATAGTATTTGTCAAACATATCCAATTATATTCGATTGCAACCAAGTTTATCTTCACTCTTCCTGATACAGGCAATCCCTAAAGGGCACCCCATGACACAAATTTTTAAAATATGTATATTTTTGCATAAAACAACATTGAAATGTACTATGAATGATAAAATTAAGAAAGGTATTTTGTAAAAAATGTGTTCTTTTTTGTAGATAGATGGCCTGATCACGCCAATCTAGTTAGCTAAAACTCAGAGAGAAACATCTTTTGTGAATAAAAATGAAAATACTTTATATATATTATCGTGTTTTCATTACATTTCAGTTTTGCACGCCTGGGATATATATCTCTAAATATAATGGAAAATTCAAAAAATCACAAACATGCAATAATAAAAAAACTGCTCCCTTAATTCTTTGAGGTTTTTTAAGAACACCTTGTGTGGTGCTCTTTATCCTAAGCTTTCATGTCTTTGCACTCTATCTTCTGCTGTAAGTCATATAATCTTCATATTTATATAATATTGTATTGCATAGAAGTGAGCTAAATGCTATACATTTATCAGTGGTTTGGACACTTCGGCCCCTACAACTTCGGCCCCTAATGCCCCAAAAAAATATATTTCGGCCCCTAAAAAAGACACTTCGGCCCCTCGAACTTCGGCCCCTACAACTTCGGCCCCTCCAAAATTTTAGTTATTTATCATATTGTAGGTTTGGAAGTTTAATTTATTAAACTAAAAATGAAATTAATCCTAATTTAATTTAGGTTCATGGTTAAAGGTGAAAACACTATGATAATTATGTTTTTTTATGACAGAAGGGGTACAACTTCGGCCCCTGCAACTTCGGCCCCTGACTATGTTTATTATTGTAACATATTGCTTCAATGAGATTTATCTAAAATATCAAAAATTCGCATTTTTGCATAAAATGAGATATTATTACGGGATAAATATTATTAAAATAATTTTGATATAGTTATTTGGGATTTTTATTCAAAAATATAAAGTTTGTTCACTTTTCATAACTTAAGAAAAATGTTATTTGATAACACGAAAATCTATAGCAAAACAAATTATTATATTCAAAAAATACAAAAAAAATACAATGCTTTCATAACTCTTTCACCTTAAGCCTAAGCCCTCATCACTAAGTCTATGGTGTTATCTTTTATCTTTAGAACAATGCTAAATGTGCTTAAGTGAGACATATTGTTGGCGCCTTGATGATAATCCCAAACAGCTAGTCACTCCCTCATAATCATGCTCAATTCAGTTTTTATTAATGTGTTTCTTTTAAAATATGTTATTCGAGGTAATTTTTAATTGTTTTATTCGCCTTCGATATACATTGTATGCCGTGAACAGGGTTGGAAACACAATGATAATAATACTGTACTTTTTGTAATTTGTAATTGTAAAAAATGTATTTCGTTATAAAAATGTAATCAAATCAAAATTATTTTCAACGTATTGCCTATTATGCTCAAGCGCCATGTCATAAAAACTAAGAGTTATCGCTTTACTGTTTCAAACGTTTTATACCATTTTGTTGTGATTTATATTTGTTATAAGGAAAAATATCTTTTATTTTAGCTTTTCCTATTTAAATCAGGGGCCGAAGTTGAAGGGGCCAAAGTTGTAGGGGCCGAAGTTGTAGGGGCCGAAATTGTAGGGGCCGAAGTGTCTTGACTAAAACAACACAACTAAATAGTAATTATTCAAAAATGCGCGTTCATCAATCAAAATGATAAACAAAATACTTAAGTATTTCAAATTTAAAACAATAAAACCGCTTTAAATTATCGTTTTCACCACTTCAAGAAGGGGCCAAAGTTGTAGGGGCCGAAGTTATAGGGGCCGAAGTGTCCAAAAGGGGCCGAATTGTCTTTATCGGAGGGGCCGAAGTCTCCAAAAGGGGCCGAAGTTGTAGGGGCCGAGGTTGTAGGGGCCGAAGTGTCCATTAACCCATTTATCAACATAAAAAATACAATATAATTTCTTTGCATGTTTTTATATGAAATGATTGTAGTTTTGCTTACAGTGATTTGACCGACTTTTCTCCAGCTTTCACTCATTGATAAAATAAAATGTGCCAATTAAATAGATTTTTTATAAATGTTTGGAATCGGAGCTGATGTAGAGGCTAAACACAACAAATTCCCCCATTCACTTTACATGATGGATCGGCGCCGATTCCCAACATTGGGCATGTCAAGGATAGGGGTAGATTCTTGAAATTCGAAATGCAGTTGCAGCTAGAGGGCCTACATCTAGTCCAGTGAATATTAATAAGAACGGGCATTTCATTTTTACACAATCATGAAAATACTGTGTTATTCGATTAGGATACATTAGTAGTATAGTCCATGCAGAGTCAATCTATAACTAGTAAGGTACATATGTATTGAAGAATAGAGTCTATTTGTCTCGGAATATTGATAGTCGGTAAATGTCGAGGTCATAAATATACTAGTTTTATTAAAAGGTTATTTGATACAATGTTAATATAAGATATGAATGAAATACATATGAGGTTCTATTTCAAAAATCAATCGAACATGTAAGATGACCCCTTGGTCAAACATTTGGGTCTAGTGTGTAAATAGCAGTTAAATTTAGGATAATTGTGTATACATTTTATCTCTAAGATACATATATCAAATAAGTATGATGTCGGTGTTAGATGTCAGTTAAGTAAAATGTTATGGCAGCGTAAATACCAAAAAGGGGGCAAATCTATTTTAAAAATTGATCTCAAGTTCTACAGCATCTAGAAATATGTCGGGAATTTTATTAAGGCTTTGAACAACGCATGGAAGTTTTAATGATGTTTGTTATGTACATCAGCTGGATTAAGACAATTTTTCTTTGCTTTGAGACCTCCAAAATTCTAGTTCACACCCAGAATTTACCCATATATAAGTATTTTAACATATTTGTTTATATTTCGCTGTGTTATAGATAATATGTACTTTTTGTAATTAATGAAGCACGCACAAATTCAGTCAACTGAATGTTTAATATAATTTATTCACAACTAGGCCTCACTCTTACTAGCAGATATCGTGACTCATTATATGTAGTGGTTTTAATTTAATTTAGTTGTAATTATGCGTAAGCGATTAAAGTGCACTTCAAAAAAGCGCGGATAAAGTTTATGTATCATCAAATGATGATAGAAATATTATAATCATCATTATTGATCATAGTTAGAGTAAAAAGGCTTTTACTTTTACTGTATTCATATACAACAAGTATGATGATCCAGTTTCATTTTCGCCGCATTCGCACGTGAAGGTATCATTTCCAGAACTTCTGTTCATGTCAACATGATAAGTGTCATTACTCTGACATGGTGATGAGCAACAGGGGTTTCTCACTGTTAATGTCATAACATACTAGTGTAAAGCTTATGTTGGAACATAAGGAAATTATTATCAATGATGAAATGCAATTCGATATAATATGACTAACTATGGTGTACTTACTCTCGCACTCGTCTCCAACGTATTATTCATCACATTCGCATGTAAATTCTGTGTTTCCAGTGTTGGTATTGATTTCAACATGACATGATCCACTATTCAGGCATGGCGATGAATTGCATGGATTTATCACTGTAGTTTGGAATGAGATAGTGACATTATCTTTAGCATGTATTTAGATATAGAAAGTAAACAAATTCCACTTTAAAAATATTATTTTTGTTGGTACATGTGTACGTCTTTAAATGTACCATAACGAATGCATCGACAATGCGTTGCACTCAATCGGCATAGTCTCAATTTGTCATTCACTTGTTTGCCCGATATGGCTGTCAATGCCAATGAATGCGTTCGAGCGTCTACACAGTTTGCTTCGTTTATTTGCTATTGTTCATCTATTTTGCCTTTTAACTATACCTTTTGTTTGATTTTGCTCTGAATTGTTCTGTAACCTATTTTTAGTAAGCATTAGCAATTAACGTCTTAGTCAATCTGAAATTGGCAAAACTACATACTAAAATAACATTCTGGAAAATATACACCTGGCAGTTCCGCCAGATGATCTTTCCCAAACAGATACCTCGATTAATCCTCGGGAGCAACAAAGCCATTTGCTGTGCTATTGCTGCATGCATAAAATTGATGGCGGATTTGAGCCACGGCAACGCAGTCATGTCGTGCATTGCATTATGCATGCATTCCTTTAACCTGTGTTGATTTATAATTTGCATTAACGATTATATTGTATTTATACCTTTTGCAAAAAATATATGATCAAATCTTGTTTATTTGGTGCACAATATTTTGTTCGTCACTTATGTTTGTAGTAAACGTACAACAAAGTATGTTTATAGTATTTCACGTGAATATATGTATTAACATACTCGATGCTATTGCAAAAAATAAGTGGTTTTACATCAGTTGCTTTGCTAAATCTCACTTACGAGAAATATTCGAAGTGAGGAACACATCTATTTAACAGAGACAATATTCCCGCCTGTCTAAATTCTTGATCATTAAAGTCATCCAGTCGTTTGTAACTTTTATTCATCCTCATCGTCCGTGAACCATTATTCTCAGAATCATCACGAGATGTATAGAGATATATGCACAAACTGACTTTCTAAAGAATACCATGGTTAGGGAACAGGTATTCTAAATTGGGGTAAACCTGGTTGTTGTTGGTATTTGTTGTTTTCCTCACATTTAGTAAAGCGTTCTGTTTTTTAACTGAAATAATGTGTATATAAATATGTATTTTTCGTCTGGAAAGTAAAACTCGAACTAAATTTGTTATGGGTCAATAACAACAATGCTGAATACGAGCGTTACATCTCAAAGAACGGCAATCTTGTAGCCCCTTTTGATTACATTTACAAAAAAAAACTCTCACAATCCCCTTTTCAATGGAACCGACACCACCTACACAATGAGTGTTCATTAAATCGCGGGATCTTTCCGCTCAAAATAGATTTTTTATATTGGCATGCAATAGATATTAGTTATTTGTAAAACAAAATCCATGTATATTTGTATTATATAAATCATATCATGCTTATTTAGCGTAATGATTCTAAGAATAACACAAGTTATATGTTATAATTGAAATATTAAATGTCCTTTGATTTGTATCAACTTATCAAATTTTAAATGGAATTATGCTTGAATTAACCTTACATTCATATAATGTGCAATGAAACTGTTATTTTGAGATAATGATGTTCTTATCTTATCAAAACTTAGTATCAAAATACTTACCTCATTGTATTTAATGTCGATGACTTTGAAGTCAGACGGCAACTAGGTTTTATGATAAGCTATTGTCGTTTTAAAAAAATACAGAATAGCGACACAACAAATCTATCTACCGGCATTTGCAAATCCTCACATAATTCATATGGTGATAATATTTGTACTTCTAGACAAGTCCATTGTTAAACTTTTAGACAAATTATTTGTTCAATACAAATATCTTATTTCAATCAACCATTTAACAGCAATATATTTAACTGCTAAAATGGGATATCATTTTCTCATAAGAAAGAAGTGTGTCGTTAAAAAATGATTTTCTGTTCAATCGACACAATTATTTTCTTTTTACTTTTTCATTCAAGGCCAATATGTAGACCGGTGAATATCTAGAATCGACATCCCACTAGACATTTTCTGGCTACATGTATTACTTATTTACGATACCATAAATGAAATATTATCGGTTGAAAAATATAATCTGTAGAATGAACTGTACTGAAACTGCAAAGTTAGTGTCATCTTTGTAGTTGGAAAAAATTGCTCCCTTGCTCGACACAACCCCTTTCGGTCCTAAATCTTTATTTAAATGGGATTCTAATATTCAGACTATGCTGTATAAAAGTGCATATTTTCCTAAAATATTTAACTTTGTTCATTGTGATCTTTCATTTTAGGGAAGAAAATAACAGCAATACCGTGAATACAAACACATATACTCGTTGGCGCTTTGTTACGATATTATATTATATTAATCCGATTATATGATAATATGGTTAGATAAAGACAAAACTAAATAATAGTTGAGAAAAAAATAATCGTCCGCAGAATATCTTACCTTTTATCCTCTTTAGTTGTTACGTCTTTAAATTATCTGAATTATCATAAATGCAATTTTGAATTTTGCAAGCGAATTCCATAAAACAAATGGTCTCACAGCTTCACACATAAATTTCCAATGGGAAGTGAATTTTAAAAAAATGTGCTTGTGTTAACGATCATGGTTTGTTAATCAATTTAGATGAATAAGTTTATTTAAAATTGTATATAAATTTCATTAAGCAATGTGAATTTAAAATATAATTTAAAGACGACAAAATTCTGACACGAGTTCATACATAAGCAGCCACAAACAGGCATGGTATATTCTATGCAAATAAAAAGGGCATAGGCATACGCTTAGGTGACATTAAACATTCAATTGTCAAATTATAGTGAAAATAAACAAATAGTCTAGGTTTTCATGTAGTGTTAAATATATATACAATACCAGATCGCGCTTTATATAACACTATACCCTACAAAAGCCATTCATAAATGTAAATGTCAATGTTTATTAAAGATCAGTAAACATCATTGTAAAAACGTGATTGTGACTAAAAATGCTGAAAAATAGAATGTATTTAAAGCAACTAAATTGAAAAACTTGAATGTGATCTTTGCTCCCAAAACTATTCAAACCACGCTAATGCATTCAAAGAAATATGAAGATATACCCCCATTTCTGAACTGTTCTAATAAATATAAATGTTATATAATATCCTCAGGCAGTTCAATTACATAACCATAGAATTATATATGGAGCAAAAAATGTGCATTGTCATGCGTTTTTCTAGTGGCAACATCTAGGACTGGTGGATATCTGGGACTAATGAATGAATCACCTTGTTTATTAGTTTTATTAAGGCAAATAACCTTCTAACTAGAACTCCCACGTAAATACTCTTATTTATTTAGCGCAGAATTTGTTATGGTGAAGTACTAATTTGCAACAACATTCTAACGTTAAAAAACATAATGAACAAATTACCCTGAGGTTGTCAACATGGTATATTTAGCATATTCATTCGGACCTTATATTGCGACTGTTGCTTGATGTCCCGTTTTGACCTCAAAGTAATGTCATATTCTCATCGTGAACAATGAAAGTAAAAGAACATGACAAGAACGGTCTGAAAACTGTCTGACTTTATCCAATTATACGTCCAGTTTAATAGAAAATGAGGACGTACCAAACAGATGTTGAGATATGGACTCAAACATATGATATAGATTATCAAAGACAATATACCAAATAACCCCTCCGCCGGTATATTCTAATGACTATATTTTAATAATGTATTTTTAATTATCGACCGTTGTTAGAAAATCAAGCGTTTATATTTTTGGTAATCTATAACTACGTGGTCTCGGAGAATGAACGCCACCTTGTGCAATCACAGTGTTTTAAGAATTAACATATTCACACGTTTGATACATTTCACAATAACATTGCGAATCCAACGTCATCTTAACATCAAAATATGATAAAAGAATAATTATTAAATTGTTTTAGGTTTATATTTTTTTATTTTTGAATTGTAACTTATAATTTGAAAAATAAAATTATCATAATTTTCTCAGCGATTTGGACATTGTAGGGAAAATGATTCCATGACTAAAGCCAAACCGGAAAAGTACTTAAAACTATGCTATGTGTATTAACAGTAAAATATTATAACTATTGCTCTTCAAAATTATTAAAAACTACTTAACATTAAGTTACTATATTACACAGCTTAAAAGGCGCATCAGCGTTGCTCATTAAAATGTTATTTAACTATTGCTTTTGCCTATATAACAAAATTATAGCGGTTATACTTTACGTAATTATAATGGAATATTAAATAGATATCCGGTTCCTAACGTGTCTATGTATATTGTCAATTGTCTCGAATAAGATATTTACGCAACGCTAAGCAGTGAACACCACAAAAACGTCGGTTGGTACACTGGCAAAGGTGCTTGCATTATTTCCGTGACACTCTCCGCTTTTCTAATGATATTATTATAAAAACAAATTTCAAAAGATGTTAGGAGTGAAAACACCTAATGATATTATTATTCAAAACATTATAATATATTGTAAATGAAATATCGCTCAAAATGTAACTATTATATCTAATTATATAATTTCAAAACATTTTTTTTTTCAAAAGATGTTGGGAGTGAAAGCATCTTATGATATAATCATTTGAAAATTTCAAATATATTGTAAATGAAATATCGTTAAGATGCACAAGATAATCATGTGAAATATGAGGAATAACGCAATCAAATCAATCCAACTTTGAAGTAATATTAAACTTGATGAAATTTTCTTTAAAAATCAGTAACTCTTTGAATACTTCAACTCTTTGACGTAGTATTCTATACAAAATATTGAATATTTAGTCATGAAATTTGTGAAATGAACAATAAAGAACCACATTAAAATATATCATGATCGAATAAGTCCGCTGTGACTAGCTCAACGTGAACTAAAATCTACCAAAATCAATAACTAACTAATACATTACTTATATGTTTGAATGATTAAAGTCAATTATTCTGTTATGCTAACCCATGGTTTTACACACAAAAACATACTATACTAATTGAATGATATTACAATTATTTTAATGTTTGAAAATAACAGTTTCTTGATTAAGTTCCTCTCTTGAATTGTTGATTTTGTATTGCTACACAACTACAAAACTGAAGTTGGCATTTTTAGCTGCATGTGATCCGGTTGCAGGTGTATGTGACATTGAGATATTTATAAGTTGCAGCACATGGATCCCCACCAAGTGCGGCAGAAGAAACACTTTGAAACGTGCAAGCATTGTTTCCGTTACACGTCTGCATTATCTGAAAAAAAATAGCATGCTATAAGTTAGATGGCTTCATGTTTTTTTTTTTCAGAAAATGTATATTAGATATCAAGTTGTTGTAGTTGACCTTTTTACAAAGAGTGACACAAACTGACAAAGTTATGATCACACTGTGATGGACTTTCAACATTCCCTTGATCCTAGCAAATAGACATGTGGTCACCTACGATGTTCTCACTCTCCAACGATACACAATTGGTGTTCATCGCAGCCGGATGAAAATAGCACGCTTCGTCATACGACACAGTTCGTCCATAATTTCCAGCTACGATGTTGATAACTGAGCCCGGGTCACACGATAGGATTGTGCCAGCCATCCCCTCACAAACTATTATGCTGATTTCACTTGACACACAAGAGACTGGAAGTGTAATGAGTGCAGTATGGTTTACATTAAATAAAATCCACTTCTATTTATAAATTTGATGGCATTGAATAATACGATTGTTATATCAGGGAAAGTGTTGGATAACTATCCATTATATTAACTTATATAAATCATAAATTGATTTTAACTCTTTCAAGGATCGCCTAAATAGTTTGCAGATGCCAGTTTTTAAAATTAAAAATATATATATATATATTATCAAACGTATATTTTAGTTTTTAATAAAGCAATAAGCTTTAAATGATGGAAAGATTCAATTGTCATGACAACTTTTCACTATTATCAAGACAAAAGGTTTTAATGTGTACCTTGTAGTTGTTCCAGATAATCCTGCCGAAGAAAAAATCGCGACTGGTGCTCAGGAACAACCAGGATTCCATCACTGGATGTGTCGTTGCTGCACATGTAGCTCTGGTTATCGATGTCCCCGATGCCAACACACTTGTCTTCAAGGTTGCATTTCACCATACATTCCAGAAGCCTGTGAATGATAACATCGTGAGATGACTGTAGCTATTCAGAGTTGTATTTTGAATTTTCTAGGACGAAATATAAGAAATCAGTGGCTATCGCTTAGCGTGATCTTTATATGGTCTTGTTTATTAGCCAGATATCAGCAAACTTCTCTACTTTTTCATACCGAGTACAGTATTCCAAAGGAGACAAAATCTTATATTTAAGTAATCACAGCGTTTACCATGTGTTTCAAGTTAAAAACTTTATTTTACAATGTAATTGGTCAATTCGGCCTTTCCCCAACTCGGCCACTAGTCAATTTGGCCCCTTAAACACCAATTCGGCCCCTCATGTCTGGTAGAATCGGCCCCTATTCGGCGTCTCAGCTTAAAGATTCAGCCCCTAAGATTTCGTGATTCGGCCTCTTTCTAGATATAATCAAACATTGGTTTGGATGGGAAAATATATTTTTACTAATGCATTTTGAAAACGAAATCTAAAAATTGTCAAGGTGTTGGGATTTAGATCAACGTCTTTATGTCATACATTGACAATATATAGAAAGGATCTATTTTAAACTGAATGCATTTCATTTATTTGCTTGTCCTTTATGTTATTTTTTTTTTGGGGGGGGGGGTTGTTTGGAAACAAATTTTTGTGTAATAAATGTTGAAACAAAAATCTACAAATTGACATTGTTGCATTTCAGTTTAACGTTTTTTGATTTGTTTTTATCATGCCTTGACAATAAAGGGAAAGGTTCGATTTACAGTGAATGCCTTTAATTTATTTTCTTATCCTCTATCGCATTAATATGATAGTAAGAATACTTCACATAAATAATCCATTATAATTTATGTATCTCAGTGTTTAATCAGTGCTACTTACTTTTACTCAATGATTACTGTCATTCGTAATTGCAATTAAGCCTCACTGATGCAACATGTATGCAAACATCACACATACTCAATTGCGACTTAAGTCGACAGGGATTAGTGTCACTTATAGCATTGCGAATGATACTGGAGATATAAAGCGGACATTTATTTTTCTTATTTACAAATTTTCATTTCACATTATCTTTCACGCGATCTTAAAAAATATATTCAAGAAGCATATCACCTCATTTACATGAATTATCAAGTAAACAAAACAGGGCTGTATCTGTGAAATTGAAAAAGTGCGGGAAATCCCGCACCTTATTCAGAAAACTGCGGGATTTTGGTATTTTCTGCGGGATTTTCAGTTTGACCAAAATGGTCATATTTTTGCTAAAACCATCAATTTACTTGTTTTATTGGTATTTCTTATTAGTATTCTATTATTTTATTTAGTGGTATAGTAACAGGGTGACCGGTCTCCAGTCATTTGAGACATTTTTTATTGTCCCTAAAGCAAGATTGCTACTGGCCTTACCAAAACTGGAACTTTTAATCGAACATTCAAAAAATCAAGTAAGTCGATATCCGAGCGCCGAAGGCTCGTGCCAAAATTTTAAACAGCGTCCCCATAATATGTGAGCGCCGTAGACGCGGGCAAAGATTTCATGGATTTGATTGTAAAAATAACATTAGATAACATACGGACGAGCAGACCGACATGTGTGGATACATATACAGACCGACGAAAAATCAGCTGGTCTCAAAAGGAAAGATCTCAACGACACGCTTACCATAAATGCAGTGGGCCGAGTCCCGGTTCAATATGGTGTATGTTATCAATAAAAACTTTTTTCATTCGATTTCATTCCAGAAAATGGCTATTTTTCCTTGAAATCCCGCACTACATTTGAAAAATAGCGGGATTCTTTCGCAAAGTGCGGGATAAATCCCGCACCCTTTTCTGAAAATTGTGGGATTTTTCTTAAAACTGCAGGAATCCCGCAATCCCGCAAGGTAGGTACAACGCTAAATAAATATATTGTTGAAATGACAATATTTTAATTCACAAAATCATTATAATTCTTAGAATTAATTGCAGAGAATTAAATGAGAATAAAGTTTGAGCTAGCATATTCAGGATTAAAACGAAAAATAAATGTTTATATTTATCTACATATACAGCGAAATTTATTTAACTCATAAACATATTTGAACAAACTAATGCAACGGGTGAAGGACAAATAAATATTCACCGGTTTTTAAATTACAAGGCACCGAATAATAAGTTTTTGAAAAAGACCGGATAAGTATTTGCAAGGGTACGAATAATTTGTTTAAAAGTTCAGAATACATTTTTGAAAGGGGCCGAATCGGTTTTATAAGGGGCCGAATCGACCAGAACTAGGGGCCGAATTGACCAATACGGGGTCTGAATTGACCAAGCATGAGGGGCCGAGTTGGTAAAAGGAGGGGCCGAATCGACCAATCAACATATGTTTTGATACCAGCTACGCAAAACATCAGAAAAAAAATCTTACCCAGAATGATATCTTCTACAAATAGAACATCTATGGGTAGCGAAAAACAGTTGCACTTGACTTGCGAATCGCGCGTTAAGCTCATCTGAT
>LQRL01177058.1:39504-51710 GCA_001703475.1 Hydroides elegans
AATATAAAGAAGTAGTGATTGCTAAGTGGATTCGGAGCCTTGACCAGTGGCTATTGGACAGGTTTGGTTCAGTCGTAGTTGTTTTATCTGCGTTTGACATACACATATACTGCATAGTTATAAATTATAAATTCATATTGACCTGCAACTAAGCATATAATTATATAAAATGCAATGCAATAAAGATACAATGTTCATGTCATGCTGACAAATGTCTTTTTGAATTTTATTTGAATACATCAAGGATAAAATGTGAAATATATAAACGAAAAAATCCACCTTGAGTGCATTATTTACAACAATTAAGAATAGAACAATATATGTGAGCATTAAGGGTATTATGAAACATTGTAGAGTATCTATTCATGATTCTTGGGTTCCCCATTTGGCAAACAAGGATTAAATTTCATAGTTGTGAACCTCAAGAATGGGTCATATTGAACCATTTTCTTTTCTAAAATTAATTCGTCGAGTACTCCTGTTAAAATGGTCAGTATAAAGGTCAATATCGGTTAATCAACACTAACAAAGTAGTCATAAAATCCACTTACCCAGAATACTCCCGACAAAGAGAACATTTATGTGTGTCAAAAGATTGTTTCAACTGATTGGAAGCCCTGGCACTTAGTTTGTCGGATTTTGTCAGTTGCAAACTCGATCGTTCACATGTTCCTTGTACCCTCAACCCCACTAAAAATGTTATGTTTATTACTGCGCGTATCCAGTTAATAGTCATATTCAAGTTAAAATGTTAAATAGGGATAACTCGTACGAGTTCTCGAAAATGAATTAGCAAGCGCAACATAGCTCATTTGTATTTTCTATTTTACGCCGTCCGTCATATAATAAGGTCCAAAACAAAGAATCTAAAGTTACTATTATTTTATATATCGTATTTTATTTTATTCATATCAAAATGTGACTGTTCCAAAATAATTTAACCTGTCCGCTTTTATAAGGATAGAATAGTTTAGATGATCGCTTAAACACCGTAAATGACCATGTACGAGTCGTGAACTCATGATTATGATGACTAAAACACAATATCTTGCTCAAATGTTTTATTTTCAAATATACAACTACAACATGTCTACATTTATTTTTGAAGCATTATTATCAGTATGTGCATCATATCAGATTATATTTAAGTCAAATTATTATGAAAATAAAGCAATAATTCAGATTGCTAGACTTTTTTCGAATATTTTACTTGTTTCATTTCATCCATCGATTGTTCACATTTATTGCTCTCACGGTTGTCCTGAGTCAGGCGCCGATTTCTGACCGCTCATCATTAAGCACAAAAAATGTATGAAGAATCGTTATATCAATTTAGTTAGATTAGTTCATGTATCCGGATTTCTATATGTCCATACTCTTTAAACGACTGAGTTAAATGTTCAAATATGAATTGCACAACGAGTCAGATTGTGTTAAGAGATGATATATTTCGAAATGGGTTAGAAAATGTGGTATGCAAAAGATGAATGAAAGTTGCGCCAAAGTTTGCGTTATCTGTTGTGATAAATTTTGAAATTGTATTTTGATTGTCAAAGTCAAGCGTTTATGAATGTAAAAAAATCACTTATAAAAGAAAAAGGAACGCTTTAAAGATCCCTCATAAAAAAAACTTGAATCATCATTATCTTTAGCTAAGCAGTATTTGAAAATGAATATGTAATAAAGTCATTGTCCTGATTGCCTAGACATACACTTATATAAATTTTTAAGCATTTTGTTTTTTACTATATATTTATACTTCAATCAATGAAATTATATTCATATACACAGATGCCAGAAAACAATCTATCCAGGACGTTTTGAGAAATAAGAATTGATGCTGTTTTTATTATTCATTGAATAAAATCTTGCTCTGTGTTATATTGAAATCCTGATATCTCCAAGGCTCTAGTATAAGTGGGTACATGGCCAATATAGAAAAAATATTTATTTGGACCCTGATTATACTATTGGCACCCCAATCTACTTTTAAACATTTTTTATACACATCTATCGTCGATAATCAAATATCCATTGAGATAATCTCCAAACAGAGTCGGTGAAAGCATATGTATCCTATGCTATATATATTTTTCTAAATTAGCATGTTTAACTAGCCATAGAATCGTCAAATATAAAAATATACCCTATTTACATCATAAATGCTCAGCTATAATCTCAACAGCCTTATGTGATAAAACATGATATTACATATTATAATATGAGTCTTGATAAATAACAAACAAATGAACTGAATGCATATTCACTCTCAGTTATATGAAAATATAATGACGGCCAAAATAGTCGTTATTTAAAAAAAAATAACACATTAAGCATGTCTTTTGCATGGTATCTATGTTCTTTAAAATAATGAACCGTTAAATGTATACATTAGTCAATGAAATTTATCAAGCACACTCGATCCTGTTGCACGTGTATGTGACATTGAGATATTTGTACGTATTCTGGCATGGGTCTCCGCCAAAGTCGGCTCCCGATACACTGGCGAATGTACATGCATTATTGCCGTTGCATGTTGACTTTATCTGTCGGTTCAAGAAGCCAAACCATCAAAACACAGTATTAACTGAGATAATCATATGTATTCATATTCAAGTATTTCTAAAGTAACATTTTACTCTGTGAGATCAATATGTAGCATAAGTGGATTTGCAGCGGGGAACTTACACAAATGTATATCGCAAAAGCAACCTAACGTTAACAATACTTACGAGGCTCTCACTCGCCTCAGACACACACTCAATGTCCATGACATTGCTATTATAGTCACATTGTTGCTCGTAAGGAACTGTTCGCCCAAAGTTCCCGGCTTTGATGCTTAAAACTGAATGCTGTTCACATGAGATAGTCACCGAATGGTCACGGCTCCCACAAACGATTCTGTTGATCTCATTTGACACACATGCAGCTATGAAGATGATTAAGCACATAGTATAGGTTTTAGAAACTAGACTACCTGTGTTCACCTGATTTGGTGGACATGTCATATCAAAGTAAGATGAAGTAATTACTATGGACCAAAACATGGAATTTATATAATATAAACGTTGAAATAAGATTTTAAGATTTAGTATTTTGCGGAACTTAGCAATAGATTTATTTATAATATTAACTTCTTTCTGTTTTATTAACGAATACTTTATTTTAATGCTTTTCCTATGCGGATTAATTCTCAAAGAATCCGAATGATTAATTTAAAACAACGTTCATTTTACTGCGTTAATTAAGATGTGACTCATTCTTTAGACATAAACAAAATACACATTTCAATATAGTTTTAAGCGTGTTAATAGAACATGACATAATATTGACCATACTTACTCTCACACTCTTCTCCCAAATATTGATCATCACATGTGCATGCAAAAGTCGCGTTTCCAGTGCTGTCGTCGATTTCTAGATGACAAGTTCCTCCATTTAGGCATGGCCATGAGCTACAGGGATTGTTTACTGCTGAATACAGCGAAACATTATTGTGGATAAGAACAGAAACCCATGATTACAGCAATACTAGTTTGTGTTGATGATAATATGCGAGTTGAAATTATTTTCGATGTTTACTTACACACTGCCATCCAACAGGTTGATCACCATATGCTTGTTGTGAAGTCGATATATATGATGATCTAGTGCGTATGTGTTTTTCGTTTAATATGTACAGATACAAATACTGATAGATGCAAACACCTATAAACATCTTGCACATTTGGTACCTGGTAATTCCGAAAGATGTTCCTGCCAGAGAAGATATCTTGATTGGTCCTCAACAGCAACCAAGATGCCTTCCGGTGTTGTGCTATTGCTGCATATATAGCATTTATGGTGAATTTGAGCCACACCAACACAATCATGTCGTGCCATGCAGTTTTGCAGGCAATCCTTAAACCTATAGTGTAACATTTATATACTTAAGGACAACAAAGATGCACCATGATATGATCTGATTGTTCTTTTTATATCGTTTTATTATTTACCGTATAAAATCAACTTGCTCTTTACAGAGTCAATTTAAAATGAAACAAAGGTTGTATTTCTATCATTTGTCAATGTATTTCTAATAACATGAATCATCGGCGTAATAACGATCAATCAGCATCCAACCAAATGTTGGTTTCCATATCTCGTGTATTGTTTCGCTTTAAAGCCAAATAAGTTGATGAAAGTTAATGCAAAGTCATAGTTACTTGTGATTTGCTAAATGCATAACGAATGGAAGACATATTGACATTTTGAAGCCGACGGTTTTCCTTAATTTTTAGAAATTCGAAGTATTAAGCATTAATAATTGATGCAAAGCAGTTTTTGTCGTTAACTGTGTATGATTCAGTCCTTTGATGAATTAAGGTCAAATGTGTTGCACAAACGGGCTGTATAGCCTTAATAATTTGCGAACAACTGCGATTCATGTATGAACTTAAAAGTCTTAAAATACATTTAAATCAATAAGAAAAACTGATTTAAAAGAAAAAGATTGATAGCGCAAGGGTTTCTTATATCAAATAATACAGCTATTTTGTGAAAAGGTTTTTCTCACATTAGTACATGCGCCTTTTCAAAGTATAGCACTTTTTTTACTTCTGATGGATGCTTTATTGCAAAAGGCGATATAGGTGTGCTTTGACATACATTGAACAGAGTCAAACCATCAAAATACCCATCACTTCGTCCAGCATGAACGATCAAACCTTTACATGCTCGAACCCTACCTACAATGTACGTCTGAACTTAGTCAATGGATATGTCGCAAATAAAGATGCCCAAAATCCCTATAAACTTCTATTAATGTGCTATCTAAAAACATACTTGTGACAATGATACAATTAATGTGTATGTAACTCAAGAGAATCACATCTCGGCCAAAAACAACTGAAAAAACCGTATAACAATTATTATGCTGTGTAATTGTATTCAAAATAGACGGACTACTTTATTTCATAGATTTTAAAGGTTTTGGTGCAGTAATTTTGTCCTTTAGTATAAATAAAAAAACTTAAATTACGAAAACATTTTTGTTTGTGTTAAAGATGTATAGACAAACATTATTCGGACTATTAAGCATTGAAATGTATTTGGGACAGGAATGAACATGCTATTTTGACTGATTGTGGTGCTTACTCACATGTTACACTCGTTGTTGGGAGTACATCTATGCAAAGAGAAAAACAACTGCGCCTGCCTCAATTCTTGATCACGTAGCTCATCCAGTCGTTTGAAATGTTTATTCCATATATTACATTTTCCGTCAATCATTATTCTCATAATGATTATCAGACGTATAAACATATATATACAGTTTATCCATTGATTGGAAGTCATGATTAGTAATAAGATATTCTCTTTTTAGTCGCAAAGGTCGCGGTAGCTGATTTTATCATTGATTCAATTGTTCATCTAGGCAAACATTCTTGTGGGAACTGAAACACCGAATATACATTTTGTAAGATCATTGTAAAATTGGTAAAATTATAAATATTTTAAACAATAAATAACATAAACAATGTCCAAGCGAGCTTTATATCTCAACTCAAACGCATGTGTTAGATGGCTGCTTATCTAATAATCTATGATTTTAGACATATGTAAGATATCGACCAATGAATATTCACGAATAATATATCACCATGTTGAAATGAGTGTGCATATATAATCGGCTAATACATTTAAAATATTCCATAAAATGGTTATTTATCATAACCGTAATCGTACGATTTGCAGCTACTCATTTTTTGTTTGAATGTTTTTTTATATAAAATGTGACGATTACATAAATGATCTGTATAACTATTGTCGTTTTACAGATTCCAGTGCTAAATAGAGACTAGTATTGCAATTTCTTAATTATAAACTTTTGATAAAACATAACTTGATTGGCTAACTCGTTTCTTTTAAAATTAACTTGCATCTTTTAACAAAAACGTTGTATAGTACGAATTATAGTTAGCTGAACGCTGGTCGAGCAACACATGAGAGAATTCGGAAGTATTTGCAGTTACATTTGCACTGTCTCAACTTATAAAAGCACAATAATGGATATTGTTTTAGTAAAATTAGAAATAAATATCATATTTGATTACGTACTAATTGTTTAACTGATCGATGCAATATCTGTTTAACAACAATTCCTCTTTTACACCTCGCATAAAGGAACAATAAGAGCAGAACGTTCAATCAAGGTGGAATTCGTCTTAAGAGCAATATATGTGCCTATGCAATGTTTTTGTTTATCCAAACAAACATTGCAATTTTATTAAAATACATGTATCTCGTCCAAAGCTTGCAATCATATATACTATTCTTTTATACTGACGGTATAATTCTCACTGTGTTTTGTATTTGTGAAATTTTAAATAACAAAAAAACTATCATTTAGTGCAATTTCATAATTGAAAGAAACTGTGAGAATCATTCCATACAATTAATTTGTATATGTTATCAACCGAAGCAGGACAGCAGTATTAAGGCCTGGTGCACATGCGGAAACGACCAGTGTTGTCATAAAACTATTTACTAAGCCATACTTAACTTTATTTTGGCAATTTTATATGTTGGAAGTCCATCTCTTGGCATCTATTTATCACATAATATGACACCCAAGGAAATAAATATATAAAATGGCATTTTATCAAGACGCGGCCAGTTGAGAGGCATCTGGTCAAAATGCCACAACATTTGTTATTGATTATCACGTGAATGACATAGAATATATTATAAGTAGGGTTTATATTGACGATTTTATAGATCAAATGATTTATATGAATATTCAATACTCTTTTTAAATAATATTGTTTCTTAAAATTACGATGTTTTATCAATATTTTTATTTACATTTTTTTTTGTTAAAAATTTATTTTTATTGGGACGGTATAGTAGATTGGAATCAAATGCCTTCATATTGTAAAAGCCATTCGTATGTTTAGGTATATTCAAAGCAGTGCATTTTAAAATTCCATATAAACATTCTAATATATAGAATTAGAAATCAGATTTTCATCTAGGTCAAACAAGGCAATAAAAATATTTCAAAATATATATATATCATTCCTATAACTGTATCTAAAACAACTGACATGTAATTATTAAATATTGAAATGCAAATCTTGATATGTTATCATAACACTTCATTGTTTAAACTGTAATAAACTATCATAAACTGTTATTTTGTGCAACAATTGTTATTTCAAAGAATGTGGGAGATGCACATTGAGAATCTACCATTGACCGAGTTATGTGAGCATTTGCAAACTTGCAACAAATTATTGACGCGACAAATATAACGTTGTTGATTATAAACAAAATCATAAATTCAGTCAATTCATACCCTCGAAACGTCAAATCTTGATATCACCCAAACCTTCGTTTAGTTTTATGAAGAACAAATATGTCAGCAAACATTCTTAATGAAAGTATCCGGAGGATTTTATCACTCGAGAATGTTTAACAATTTTAATCTAGGTAAATGCATTTTACTTTTTTGTTTGAAAATTACATGAGTTTCCTTGGTGTTCGGTCAAAACATTCGTTCTAGAGCATCCTGTTAAAATGTAGATATTTAATTGCCAATTATGGTGGTTCAAAGTTATCATAATAACACTTTGTGTCATCGGTGTCATTTCCATATTGATAAGCTAAACGAATTTTTGAAATGCTATTTACATTAAACTTTCTATTGGTGTTTTCATCAACGCCTGGTTGTCGTTCTTCTCAGTTAAAACATAACAAGACAAGCGTGTAAACATTATTTCCATAATGAGCATTTAAACGATGATGATCAAACGTTATCTATTGCTTTTGTAAATAATGAATAGCATGACATTACATGGTGTTACGATATATCCTTTGAATAAATAATCATTTCATTTTAAGGTAGATATAGGACATGTTTCAACCAAATGCAATGGTTAAGGGTCTTTTTAGAGTTTGTATATGGATACAGATGATAAAGTAGCTTATTATAATTAAATTTAACATAACTGCTCTCCATATAATGCCATGAACAATTTATAAATGTTCGATTAAAACGATTTGCTTGATTCAGTACTGATTGTTCCATATTTAAATATATTCAAATTACCGTTCAATGTTCAACTACTGTTTTTTGTTGAAAGTTAAAGTTTTTGATATATTCTGCAGTTTTTTCAGTTGAAATGCGTAACATAAATCGTGTTAAAGGTTACATAGTCGAAACGTTCAAGCAATGGTCAAACTGCGTGGTTACTAATTATGAACATATATAGCAAACATTTTCCAAATATGCGTTATTATTAATGCAATATTGAATTATAAAGTACGTTTTTCTCACATCAAGTATAAAAGCATCATTCAATATATCATGATATTATGATGCCATTCGAAATGTAAACTTTGTGTATACAGCGTTAAGGAAATCTTATTTTATGAATATAAAACATACTTTTGCAAAATATGTATATACCTGGTAACTAATCATACCAGAGCAGAGACGAGATATGCTTTTAGAAGTGATTAATTCTCAACTAGACAACTATTTGTTTAAGCAAACATAATAATTGTTAGTTTGTTTGAGCCAATTTTTTACATTTAAGTCGTGCATTATAATTTGTAATGCAATCATGAATCTTTGGCAATAAAACAACCAATCACATCTTTGGGCAGTAATATCCATGTGCAAAAGATAGAGATCGAGCAAATGTTAAAATCGAGCTCATGATATTCTAAATCGAACCAGTTGATTCAATTTTAAGATTTCATATCATTAAATATATATTTTTAATTTCTATCTGCATATTGTTTTGGATTTTATTTGATTCATTAAACAATATAGCAGCGTCGGTAATTTTCTATACAACGTTTTTACTAGTGTGCCATCGTCACATAATTTGCTTACCAGGTTATCGAATATTTAAATGCTTCCGCCAATATAAATGCCTTTTTTGTTGGCCAAAATATTACTTCCGCCAATATCAATGCCTCTTTTGTTGGCTAAAATAATTCATAAAAAGAGTGTTCATAATCAATAAATGCTATTTTCCAATCACGATTGTTATTTTTTCATTATCTAAATACAAACAATTTGTTTTGGCACATATTGGAATGTTAAAAAGTAGGCTAACTTAGCAGATAGTTATTTTCAAAGAATATTTATATGCTGGTTGAAAAGAGCACCTTTTACATTTCGAATAAAACGTACTACATATAATAATGGTTTATTATCCAACTTAATGCTTTTTTTTTGGTAAATATATGGTATAAAACATAAGCTTATCTAGACATATACTTGTCAAATGATTTTGAATGTCCAAACAGTTTCTTACAATTCTTATAAATAGTTATAGATACTGTGGCACATCAGACATCAGGTATACATTTGAACCGCTCCTAATTTGTTCTTTGTATAATTTGTAATTTGATTAACAACCTTTGCCTAAAGACAGTTATTCTGTTAGCTAACGATTTTAGCAATAATCAGCAATAACTCGATATATATATATGTTGCCGTCAATCTGTGAAAACCGCGTATGTCTACATACGCTGAATTCTTTAGGCAATGTTGACATACGCTGGTTCAATCAGCGTATGTCGACATAATCTGAAATTTGTCAGGCAATGTTGACATACGCTGAAAAAAGGCTCCAAAAATTACACAGATTGACTAAAATGGTTCTCGGAGATTGTTTGAGCAATAAGCAGTGAGCAATGCCCTAATTGTGGTAAGGAATATAATAGTTATGGATTATGTTTCAGTGTGTTATTTTATGAGTTGAACTCAAACAAAGGATTAACGATATTTGTGGTATAATCAAAACCTAATAATAGGATTATGGATGTGAAAGGTTTATTTAATTCAAGTTTATTTGTTAAAAGACAAAAAATAATACAATTGTGTTCTTTTTATATATATTTACAAATCATACTTG
The DNA here is from genome assembly GCA_001703475.1 of Hydroides elegans. Lineage (NCBI taxonomy): Eukaryota > Metazoa > Annelida > Polychaeta > Sabellida > Serpulidae > Hydroides > Hydroides elegans. Next base: position 49,419 of record LQRL01177058.1, read on the forward strand.
CAATATGTATAACAAATGTTTAAAATCGGAATATAATATCGACTCAAAACATTCATGATTAAAATTTGAAATAAGAATCAAACTTCTTATTCACTTATGTTACTTAAAGATTCGAACAGCAAATAATCTAAAACATAAGAAATAATATTTAAAATCAAATTTCATACATACTAAAAATCTGAATGTATTTTTTTAATCGTATGCCTTCAAGTTAGTCAAATAATATAAATAAAAATCATTTGAAGCGCTCATACATTAAATAATAATATCATTCTCAACCCTAATCATATTACTTCGCGTTCATTTTACCACAAATATCGTTAATCCGTTGTTTGAGTTCAACTCATAAAATAACACACTGAAACATAATCCATAACTATTATATTCCTAAACACAATTACGGCATTGCTCATTGTTTATTGCTCAGATTATCATCGAGAACCATTTTAGTCAATCTGTGTTATTTTTGGAGTCCTTTTTCAGCGTATGTCAACATTGCCTGAAAATTTCCAGATTATCTCGACATACGCTGAGTGAACCAGCGTATGTTGACATTGACTGAAAAAATCAGCGTATGTAGACATACGCGGTTTTCACAGATTGACGGTAACATATATATGTTAGAGTACAGTTATCCTTAGTCTTTGATTACGTCTACCGTTTTAATATTTCAGGGTTGTTTATCACAACTCTTCATGAGCGCATTTTCTGTGAGAGTTACATATATATATTTACACAAAATACGGTTGCCTTCCCTTTCAGCATACTTAAAGTTTCTTTAATGTGCACATATTTCTACAATATTTTCATTAATATTTATCTTGTTCCACTTCTATACACAAGGATTACCAATGATGGAACTACAAAAAAAAATGATACAAAGCAAAAGAGATTTAATGTGTATCGTTTTAAGACCAATATTATTTGTAATAGTGTTCTAAGCACTATATTTGTTCTCATAAACGTTCAAAAAAGAGCTCGTTTGCTATCTATTGATTACACTAGCCAACAAAATGAAACTTATTTTTTGTGACTGGCAAATCATTATGTGTTTTTACCTAATTTGGGGTCGCTGATTCCGAATATGAAAACCAAATTTCTCCATCGGGTCACGTTTACGAGAAAATCGATATTAAAAATTTGTACATTTTATGTTAAATTTCACGTTTTCCATATTTCAAACTTGTGAAAATATGATCCACACTTCATGAAAATTATATTTCATTATGAATTATCTTCAAACTAATGTCTTAGATATAAATTATACAATTAAACCAGTTTATTCAATTATCGATGCAAAACCAAATGGCCTTTTTTGTCTTTAAGTTCATGAAAACGGGGCCTCGCTTTATATTTTGATGATTTCAGGCATGACAATATTTTTTCAATTATATTTGATTTTATTTTGAACACTGAATCTAAAATCTAATATTGGTATCAAAATACGTCGGTAAAAAGACACGAAACCGATATTTTTGAAGCATCTTCATTCTGGAGCACCTATGGGATATGACAAAAAGTTTTGCTTTATATTTATTTGGCTAAAACTCTAGAAACATAGGGCATCAGGGATTATAACTCACTAAGGTGGTATATAGATCGATATGTATAAAAATAATTAGATGTGACATGCTTGGCCAATCTAGTTCTGACTCCAAAATCAAACCAGCCCATTCGGCCTTTCTAGTCCTAAGAGATGACACGTTTGTTTAAAAAATAAGTTTTTTTACATTAGTAAAACCAAATTATTTTACGCCTATATTTCCTTTTACATAATCTAAGGAGTATTTAAAGTACCCTTTTTAGTTTTGAAACTTGTATTTAACAATATGTTATATTCGTTGGCTATGACCGAAATTTTAATTTTTGGGAAATGAGTTTACGTTGGCTGGAGTGAAAATTTCGATGGATATTTGCATTTAAGTGTATTTATTCAAAGCTCAATATGTCATGGTTTATGGCTGATACCATGATACTTTTTTACAACATGAAATATGACGCTAGGAACGGAGAACAAATATTTAGATTTTTTTGCTTATGTATCATGATTTTTCGGTTTTAAACGGTCAATTTTGGGATTGAATTTCAAGATAAAATGTCCCTACATATTGTATTATGTTTGTTGTATATGAAAAAAACATTTAAATACCGATCTGGAAAGCTTAAAATGTTTAATTATGGTGAGCAAACCATGAAACGCCTTAAAATAGTGAAATTCGCGAAAAATTTCAACTCTCGATAGAACAAAATTCTGACCCGATAGGGCATTTTGGAGTTCAGATTCGTAATCAG
>LQRL01177080.1:0-13552 GCA_001703475.1 Hydroides elegans
CATTGGCATAAAGTCGTGGTTAAAAAAACGTTGTGAGAAAGACGTCGTGGGAGAGACGTTGTGAGAAATTCGTGGTTATAAAGACGTTGTGGGAAAGACGCTGTTGGAAAGACGTTGCAAGAAAAACGTTGTGAGAAAAACGTTGCGAGATAGACGTTGAGAAAAAGTAGTTGTGAAGAAAAACGTTTTGGGAAAGACATGGTGAGAAAGTCGTTGTGAGAAAGACGTTGTAAGAAAGACCTTTTGAGATAGACGTTGTAAGAAGGACAAAAAATATCACCTATTTCTAATTAACCTATAGTATTAATAAAGAATATATATTGCATAGGCTCGGGGCTTTGCATCTGATGCCTTTGTTTTTCCAGTGCTGACCATGCTAAATTAAATGATTATTGACAGTTCACGGGGGATCGAAGGCCTTTAGCCTCTAGTTTTGAATATGTACCCAACTTATGCTTCTTGCATTTATTTATTCAATAGATTTTCATTACATTTTCTAAAACATGACCGAGGTTTCAATTTCAAAGAAGTTTATATTGCAAAATCTATCAAAATGCATGTTTACAGCTATATTGTTTGAAAATAATCCACCATTTTCAAAACATTCATGCAGGTATGCTATAGCTTTTTGGTATATTATATCTAATATATCTTAACTGTATGAAACTTAGCCATTTACAAAGAGAACATGCATTTTCATTTGAACTAAACCTAGGTGGCTTGTAAGATTACGTTTCATATCACAAAAATGCAGTTGGATATAAATATACTTCTGTACAAACAAAATAATCTAAAACATCTACCAACACCAGACTTCAACTACTCATCATCGTTGACATAACGTAAGATATGTTTTACATAAAAGTGAAATTGCAAGAAATCTTTCAGCAAACAAAACAAAATAGAGATAAAATATACTTTTACAGGGGTCTTTCTTAACGATCGCACAGTTGAACATGTGGCTACAATGTATTCTGTTTCGGGAGTAAGTGAAACAGTTCTGCGATGCTTGAGGTTTTAGCAGTTTTATTCATTTGCGCCCGCATATCAATTTTTCGGATGAATAAAGGTAATATTTGCTTTTCTAAATTGTGCGTGCTGTTAACTAGTGCGTATCGGGATGATAGTTGTACATATTCAACTGCTTGTTGTCGGTTAAGAGAAACCCCTGTTTATAAACAAAATCAAAGAAGTTCCTGATGAAGAATAACCTGTATTTTGCAAAATAACCTCATAAGTATGTTTTAATTAAACGTCAAGACGGCAGCAAAGATAACATTAACAAAATCGCTTTACCATGATTATCACAAAGCAGAACACAAGATTGGGAACTGTAAATATCAGAAAACCGGGCTAATCTTAACACAATATACCGGTTTTGCACTTAAGCGGGTAATAAACCGTCATAGGAAAATTGCGTATATACCGATAATGATTTCTATTTGAAACGATATGTTAATAGCACAAGGCTTATTTTTAAATCTTTTGTTATGAATTCAAATAAACATTGACAAAACGGAGCGTACAGATACATGAAGCTGCTAGAATTCCACTGCGTTTAAGAACATTGTGACATTACTTGAAAAAAAAACTGGTGGGTGCGTGAAATACAATTCATTTTAAACGATATGGTCAAAAGCGCAGTAATTGTATATCTTTATCATGACATTGTACTTGTCGACAGTTGAGGAACTAACATTTTTAAAACGTATTTGAAAATCATTTCATTATTTAGAAACAATTAAGTGTCGAATACAGAACCTCAAACAAATTAAAAATTCATAAAAATTCAAGTGAACATGGTTATATATGAGCATCTCTATTTATGCTATTTATACATTAAACCCTTTAAGTGATTTTTTAGAATATATTAAGTGTACCCGGTATGCAGAATGCAGTTAAAATAGGTACATAGAGAGATACATGGAGAAGCGTTATTGAACAACGTATAGAATTGAACAAACAAGGAAATAAAGTCGATAAACGTATCTAACGAAGAAGAAACAAGTTTGTTTTCATTTTTTCAAATTTGACACAAGATGTTTGCAGAATCATAAAAGATTAAGTCAAAAGGTTCGTGCAAAAAGAAAATATTCATGGTAAAACTGACTATATTTTAATGAAAGAAATTGAATAAATGTATGCAGAAACATCCAAAATTGATATTATGAGGAAGACAAAATTTAGAGCTCCGATTTGTTTCCAGGTTTGACGAATGTTTATATCTTTTATCTTAAACTATTTTCCACAAAAACCTTTAAAGTTATTTAATTAATAAAAATCAGCACTGCATTCGTGATTTGTTGAATATGTCACCGTATGCATTTTGCAACTGCTATCATAAAGGATGTTGACAAGGAGGTCTTTCTTATTTTTATTTTGCACGCGATCTTCATTTACAAATAAACAGAAAGGAGAATGTTGTAAAACAAAAACAAAACTAAGAGGTAGCAGCAGCCGCGGCCTTCTTTGCAGCCTTCTCTTCTTGTTTCCTCTTTGCCTTTTCGACGTAGAACAGCCTTATATCAGTCCTTTGCTCGTCTGATTTCATGTAACTGTGTAGAACAATATGATACATATAATAGGACATGCAAGAGTAATTAAAAGAAAACAGATAGAAAAACAAGAGATAGAATAGGTTGCGCGTTTTACGGTAAACTAGTTAACAGGAGTTCAAATGTAATACAATGTACATATGTTATAAAGAAAGAGCATTGACTTTGGCCTAGATTACCGTAATTACCGGTGTATAACCCGCACCGGTGTATAACCCGCACCCCATGAAAATCAAGAATTATGTTTTGAAATCCGGTGTATAACCCGCACCGGTGTATAACCCGCACCCGAAATTTATCATTTTCCGGAAATTGTTCATTTTACCCTATAACCCTATGCAAAACCTTTGTAAATGCTGAAAGTTATTATTTCTTTCCTTATAAATTCCGTAAAGACATGGTAAAAGGCTAAATTTAAGATGCAACCGATATTATATCGATTAATTATCACAAAATTGAACACTATTTTTACATGAAAATCCAATATCGAGCATTTTATGTTTTCAAATTCGGTGTATTACCCGCACCGTTGTATAACCCGCACCCGGGTGTTTAGTTTGTAAAATCGGTGTATAACCCGCGGGTTATACACCGGTAATTACGGTATATCATATATATTCTATAATCACATGTAAACATGTACATGTAATGTACAAAACAGAAGATATGCATTTATTTATAATATATTGCTACATATTAATGTGCATACGTCTTTATAATGTACACATTCTAGGCGAAAACAAAATAAGAGAGATAAAAAGGTTGACGAAGCATTTCAGATAATCTATTCATTCGCTGTTGGTAAGAAAATGCTTAAAATAAAACAATATGTCTCAAGCAGTGTATATCCTGAGAATTATCAGTAAGCCAAAGGTGGAAATGGATGTTTTATCTTCACATGCTAGACCCAATTTTCTTTGGAATGAATTATACAAAATAACTCACTTAAAATCCACAAATCGGGAAAATTGGAACAACTGGGTGGCTTCATTTGTACCATGACAAGCAAGTAGCAGCATATTCCTCGGTTGAACTTTCCATGCGAACCGCATGAATAGCGCAGAGTAAACACAGAGAGCTGCAATGAAATGAGGAAAACATGAATGCAAAAAGACTAAATTTGTTTAAAATTCATGGCAATTTGTTTGTACCGGAAAAAAGCCTTTTTGTAAGAATAGTAAAGATATTTTTTACTCCTTAATTCAAACCGTTATGTGTGCATCATTTATGCAAGAAAAAAAAAAATTAGTTTAAAAGCCATGTTTTATACTGAGGAATTACCTATCGTCATATTTCCAGAGATTTTGTCTGGATTGTCCTGAGCATCTGCGATGGCAGCAAGTGGTAAACCCCAATTTGCAACTGCAACAGATGGTCAATTGCAATTCATTCAATACATTTAATTATATGATATATCACTTGATATTTAAATCACACATATCAGCTAGGCTGAATGGCCTTTTTCAAGGAAGAGAATATGTATTGCTAGTGTGTTGTTTTCTCATTTATAATATTACTAACGGAGCAACAATTATATTTAATCAAAAACACTAATTACAGTGAAACCGGGGCGCACATAAGCGGTCGGATGTACGACTGTCGTCATCATTAGGCGAGTGCTGTTTTATACTAAGCACGCGCTCGCTCGCGAGAATGTCAACTCGTTGGTACTCGATGTTGTATATTTTCTTTCTTAAAACACGATTAAAAATTTCCCATCTCGCATTTAGTTGTAGCATTTCTGGTTCTTGAATTCAGAGTTCGACATTTTGCGCGAAATATATATTTTTATGAGAAGTATGTGGCTTTGGGCTCCCGGTTTTCGGTTCGGGACCCTGTATTCTTTAAGGGCGAATGGTTGTAGGGGCTACGAAAAAAAAATCAAATTTCGAGCACGGGAACACCCGATATCAAAGCCCGATATAATGTACTGAAAACGCATGCAACTAGAAGGTCAGTGACCTTGGATCCCCCGTGAACTTTAACAATTCGTGGATGCAGGATGGTCAGTTTTTACTATAATTAACATTGGAAATAACGAACTATTTTGCGAATAAGCAAGATCATGTGATGAAAGAAAAAAGAGTAATATCTTGCATCATCACTCACTTCTTTCTGAAGACATCTCTGGGACTGACGAGACCAGTTGGAAAAACGAGGCCAGTGAAACGAATATATAATTTAACTTACATTGCAAATATGCTTATATAAGCACGATTACTTTTGTAAGCCAATTCCAAATGCATCAGGCTCCCCAAATAGGTGTTAACACATCTCTATTAATTTCCTGATTGATATGCTGATATAAGCATGATTGCTTAAAAATATGCTTATATAAGCATACTTGCTTATAAAATCACACGCAAAATGTTTTTGGAGGGCAGCTGACGAGACAAGTGAAGAAAGAATATAATTTCACTTATCTAAAAAATAATATGCTTATATAAGCATGTTTGCTTATATAAGCAATATATAAGTACATACCACCTTAAGTACATACCAGCTTATATAAGTACAATTTTCAACCGATCGAGATGACACAATGACGAGGCACGACTTTAGGCCCTGGTTTATGCGTGTATAAAATTTGAAAGGTCTAGCCCAATTGCTTCAGACCAAACTCGCCTGCACAAAGTGCTTGGTATCTGAAAAAAAGTTTAAAATCGACAATTTTTAAAGTGCTCCAGAATCGACAATTTTCAACCGATCGAGATAAAACCTTGACGAGGCACGAATTCAGACCTCGGTTTATACGAGAATAAAATTTGAAAGGTCTAGCTTAATTGCTTTATACCAAACTCGCGTGCACAAAGTGCTTGAGATCTGAGAATATGTTTGAAATAGACCATTTTTAAAGTGCGACAATTCAGCAATTTTCAACCGATCGAGATAAAACCTTGACGAGGCACGACTTCAGACCTTGGTTTATATGTGTATAAAATTTGAACGCTCTAGCTCAACTCCTTCATATCAAACTCGCGTGCACAAAGTACCCTATATCAAGCGGGACAGACAGACAGACAGACGGACAAGCTCAACCCTATATCCCCTCGTTTTCACGGGGGATAAATACGTTGAGCTTTATTTAGACAAAATTTTGCAAAAGTTGCAATGTAATCAATCAATGAGTATTGGTTAAAAAAAACATTGTTATAGCTTGCATTTAATCAAAATATAAGCATATATATTCCAAAATGTGACTAAATTAACTGCGTTTTTCGGGGTTATTGTACCAAAGATTTAACACGGGTACCGATGCAATCATCGGATATACACCACCTGAGTCACCCAATTGTTGTATTTAGCTGTACCCTTGGTTTAATTTAATATTTAGTATAAACACAACAGTTCATAACATTACATATCAAATCAATACAACTTATTTTTTAAACTTATAAATAAATGACTTACCTGGGCCCCAAAAATGCTGCAACACAATAATAATGCAATAAATGTGATGATGGCATTTAATATATTGTTAGAAATGTTTTTTTTTAAGCAGGTAACTAAACAATTTGGCAGATTACTATTTGAATTGAGTAAACTACATACATTCTAAACATATGTACAGGAGATCAGTTTAACTAATTACCAAAAACGATTACTCTTTTTATTTATAATACATTTACAATTTAAGTAAATAATAGGAACCGACAACCGGGCATATCACCATTAGTCGGGTTTGTTCTTTAAATTTATACAACCTGTACCTTTGCCGGTATCATATATGTTTTTTTAAGTTTGTTTACGTGATTAAGATCAGATATATAATTATCTGATCTTTATTTTTAAGACATGTAATACCTTAAATCACATCAAAGCATGTGCATTATCAAAAATAATGTATTTTAGTTAAAATAATAAAGAAACTCACCGTACTAACAATTGGAAATCGCACAGCATCCAAATGATAAAGAAAAAAAGACACATATTAGTTATATGACTATAACAATAAATTCACAAAATGAACTTGTTGATAGATGATAATCTAACAATATCAAGGAAACAGTTAACACAAACAAGTCCAACCGCCTCCGACATAGAATGAGTTATACTTGCTTAATTTTGCCCACATATAATTTTGTAATGTGTTCCCAAAATCCTCGACCAATATGCCCCGCTAAACCTTCAACTTCCGTAACCCTTTACATCATATAGGATAAAGCAGACAAAAAAGTGCACATAAAAGACAGACGGACATCCCAACTCTATATGCCCAACTTTGAGGTTGGGGCCTAAAAACAGCTGTTTTCGGCAATTTAAGCGAATTTCGCCACTGATAGTTGGCACACCAAAAGGCTCATTTACACGCCAAGACCTTTCATTTAAGAATATAGCCACGTCTCTATGACCTTCCGTTGAAAAGTCTAGCCCGTACAAGAAAGCGATAACAGACGAGAGACAGACGGACGTACTAACAGACGGACAACCCAACTCTATAGGCTCCCTTACCTTGAGGTTGGGTCGAAAATATCATGACATTAAATTAAAACAAATCCTGACTCATCTGTTAGTCATTTGGGGAATTTATAGACTTATAATGAATCCAGGAGAAGAGCCTAATGGAGAAAACCCAACTATGAGAAAATTCCAACAGTTTTGTACACTTGGAGAAACCCTAGACATCATTAACTCTTTAGAGACAAGGAAGTATTTGTGAAACATGAGCAGGCCCCAACGGCCCCCAAACTCTAAAGGGCATGTTTTTTTTTTAGATTTTAAATATATTTTCTATGAAAACCGCTATTTTTGACCAAATTAACAACTTCCGGTCGAGTGTTGCTGACCGAAATGGTCAAAAGGCACATCTACGGACCAAGACCTTTCATCTGAGCATATAACCAAGTCTCTATGACCTTCCGTTCAAAAGTTCTAGCCCGTACCAGCTCAATTCTTGAAAAATCGCTATTTTGGGCTATTTTTGGGCCCATTTTACAACTTCCGGTCGGGTGTTTTTGATCGAAACGGTCGAAGGGCACATCTACACATCCAGACATTTCGTTTAAGCACACTCCTGAGTCTGTACGACCTTCCGTTCAGAAGTTCTGGACTGTACAAAAAAGTATGGCGGACAGACGGACGGACGGACATCCCGAACCTATAGGCCCCCAACCTTTTTTTTTACATATTATAGTCCGAATTATGAAATAAACACTTTTCATTCTCATTCATTTATGAATATTCGTATTCTATTAAAAGTCAATTTGCAAAAATACGCATTTCCATATCATTCGAGTTTCCTCCTATTTTGATTCGCTCCCACGAATCGGTGTTTTCTCAATTTGTTTATTTATTTATTATTTCAGAGAACCGAACATTTACACATATACGATAGAAATAATGAAAATATAGTGTACACACACAATTATTGAGTAAACTAAGGATAACCCATTAAAGCCATAAGGCTTATTTCCAATTGGCTTTCCTCCATTGAAGTTGTATACGTCCACAACTCACCATACCTCTATAATCCTAATATATCACCTGTACAATTATTGGGACGCTCTGTTTCCTTCACCTTCAATATTGATCAATCACGAACTATCTATTTTTCAATGTTTGGGGGAAGTATCTTTGAAGTACCATATCTCGTTTAATCACGTTGCATGCATCCCTTATTTTAGATTGGTATGGAAGAATGACAAATCCATTAAATTTTGCCGTTTCTGACTTTTCGACGAAATTCTACGAAAGCAATAAAATGGCACATCTTCAGGTCTATAACTTTATTCTTAACATCAACATCGAGTCACCATGCCTCTCCGTTAAGGTTTTCGAGATAATCAGAGAAAATCTCAATTCCAGTATCGTACATGCACCGCCACCGGATGTAAACCGAGCGGGATGAAAAGCAAATTCGAGAATTTAAAAAAAAACGCTTTAAAAATGTACATCTACACGTCGAGTCATTTTATCATTTTATTTAAGCATTTAACGACATCTCTAAGACACTATGTACAACGGTTCTAGCACGAACTTGAAAGTTAAGGCAGACGTGTGGTCAGAAACCTAAAATCTGCCTGAACAAGAAAGTATTTGTGAAACACGAAAATGCCCTAACCACCCAAGAATCGAAGGGGTATTGAATATTTCGTTTATGATTATGTTTCGAAAAAAAAAACTTTTGAGTATTCTGGCCAAATTAAGTCATTTTTTTCAGTGGACGAAACAGTCAAAAGGAAGATCTACATATCATGATCTTTAATTTGAGCCTATAACCAAGTCTCTATGACCTTCCGTTCAACATTTCTAGACCGTACAAGAAAGCGATGACAGACAGACAGACAGACAGACAGACACCCAAACTCTATACTATAGGCCCCCCAACTTTGGGTCGGGGCTTAATTATAAATACGAGGTTTTTTCGGCTACGAGCGTAGATTTTGAGTTTTAAGAAGATGATATGAAATAAAGAAATTGACAGCTCTCAAACCGAATGCATGCTAAAAGAGGAGATAAAAAGGAGCCGTTATCAACCCATTCGCTTTTATGACTAATATTCAATATTGAATAAATAAACATAGAGCCTTGAAAAAGGATCATTCGTTGGAAAGATTAATATCGGCCACACATGTAATCTTCAATTAGGTATGACAGACCATTTTGGGAAATCGTCTTCCTTGTTATTTTAAATGGGGATGCGTCTTAATTAGAATGAAAAATATCTCGAGTTACATTTAATTATATGTCAATTCAAAGGTTACAACACAAACTTAACATATTAAACTATTTTTGAGAACCACAAATGATAAACCTGAAAATGTTTCTGTATGATTTTGCGACATTTTAATATTGACATTTTTAAAAATCTGACCGGATGTGTGAAAATAAATTATGGCGATGGCGTTTACATGGTGCAATGTTTGGCTCTAAAACTTGATTTTGATCGTGTTTTCTCTCTCAAAACTATATATTTCAAAAAGTAGAAATATTTTTCTATCGTTTGAAATAAATATTAGAAATATTGATAATGGGTTTAGAACAAGCCAATATGTGTAAGATTGGTAATCTTCAACACCATTTTTCTCTAATAAGGAGGGGCTCTATCACAATATTATCACTGATCAATCGATGCCTCATTCATTAAACTTCATGTATGTGTCTTTGGTTTTCCCCCATTTGTTAGCCCTTTTTTTGCCCTTTTTAAAAAATCATGACCACCCAGTTTCACTTTTCAAGGTCTCCTATCATCGCTCACGCGATAAATTGTTATTAATATGTAATATACTTGCCATAATCATTATTTAAGATTGATTTATGCCTGAATTCATGCATTTTTATGATTTGTATAAAATAATGACCTTACATGAAAAAATAATCAAGGTTTCACTTTTTTTGTAAACAGATTTGATCAACAAAGATTATTAAAGCAGTCTGAACAAAGTTAATCATGGATTACCCAAACGTTGAAAAGGTCATTACTTCCTACAAAAAAATGATAAAAGCGAGTGTGTTGAATGGTTAAAAACATTTTATATAGATAAAACAACGATCCCAGCCGACCTTGCGATTCGAAATAAGATTGAACTGAGTGTATCAAAGGTCCAATCACTATCGAAAAATAAACGCAACCATGATAAAAAAAAAGTGTTTTTTGTCGAGTGCATTTGAGTTACCTCTGAAAAAAAACCGCATCTGTTTCGAAACCATCTAGTCAAAACGCCGGTTCATCAACGTTTGAACGAGAAACATTAGATATTACTCTCAATAAATTATCCGAAGAACTTTTAGAATCTAGAAAAGAGTAAGAGCAGTGTCTAAAATTAATCCAAACACTAAATATATGCAGATTAAGAGAAAAAATGAACAATTGTCTGGTGAAAATGATACGCTCCAATCTGAAGCAAACAACAGTAAAAAGCGCCTCAGTTATCATAAGAAAAAACGTGCAAAGTTGGAGCAGAACCTAACTGAACTGAAATCTAAATCTAGTGTCGAGCTATCTTCATACAAAGAAAAAATAAAACTGTTAGAGCAGGAAATAGAGGAAAAAAATAAACAACTGAAGGAAATTGATAAAGAAAATGACTGGTTGCGCGGTATCGTAGATGATAACAAAGTAGTTTTGATGTTTGATGACAATAAACAGGCATTTTTACCAATTGTCCAAAAATGTGTCTACAGTCTATTAGAGTTAAACGTGTCAACGGGGAATGTGGGCAAGGCAATGGAAGTATGTTTGAATATGGTCGGGTTGAAACCTTCACGCATTCCAAGCAGATCAACCGTATCGTCAATGATTGTACAAAGGCTAATATTAGCACAAAAGCAATTAGCAGATGAATATGTTGAGAAAGAAAACACATGTGCATTGAGTGATGAGACTTCTAAATATGGAACCAAGTACCAAGGGTACCATTCCAGAGATATGGACGGGCGTTATTGGGTTCTGGGTCTCCGAGAAATTCCCACTAAATCTGGCGAGGCCGCTCTTAAAGTATTCAAAGAAATACTGAATGATATAGATGTGTGTAGTCAAAAGCCTAGTAGTGAAGTGTCCTGCCAAATCCTTGTGAATACAGTGTCAACAATGTCCGACAAGGCAGCAACCGAACATAAGTACCATCGCTTGTTGGAAGAGTATCGAAGGGAAGTTCTGCCAAGCACTGTTGAGAATTACAATTCGTTAAACGAAGAGGAGAAATAATCTGTTGGGCGGTTACACAATTTCTTTTGTTGTCTTCATAGCTTGGTCCATTTAGCCGAGGCTGCATCTTTAGCTTTATGTGAAGCTGAGTCAGGTTTTTTTGAAAATCATCCCATATTTGACCCGTCATTTTTGAAAAAAACTGAGTCTGGTGCGGCACGACTTATTCGAACTGCGTCTAAAGCTGTAGGCAAGGGTGCAGATGAGAAATCAGGGTGTCATATGGCGTTCTCGCTTTACATCAAAGATCTTCTACACCAAAAAGGATTCAATAGCATTCCCATACAACCATTTAGAGGGCATCGATTCAATATTTTGTTTTCCAACGCTGCAGCACTGTTCCTAATCAACAAAGAACTCCTTCAATTTCTGCAAAGCAACAATACCAGCCGTCTTCTGAAGAGCGTGCTCCATGATTTAAAGCAGAAAGAGTTTATAGCAGGAGTCAAAGCCCTTGGTTTGATTTCAGTATTAGTGACCGCACCTTTATGGTGTCTCATAGAATCGAAACACGTCCATATTTTAGAGATGAATCAATACTATCACCAGTTTATCCAATTTTTGACCACTGTTTCTACTGCAACCAATGAGTTTATGAAGGGTCAGATGCTAGTTTTTGGTGAAACTAAATACATACACAAAGATGCAATCTACCATGCATTAATTGAACAGGTTCTCCTTCCTGTTTTGGCTAAGACAGCACGTCATCAGTTTAAAGAGCATATTGAAGAAGGTGCACACACCAAATTGGACACCGAAGATGATCTCACAAGAAAACGAACCCAATCCGTGCCGAAACATAATAAATTTGCAGAGAGTGCCTTTGGTTTCCTAGACAATTTAATGAAGACTAAACCGAAGCTAAGTACGTTGTCTGCCGAGGCCTACATATGTTTTACATATAATAAAACATCGGAATGGCTAGAAACCAAATCATACTACGAACAGAATAAACTGTTCACAGAATCAAAAGCAGATGCATCCAGGTTGAAACAGCTATTCAAAATGAGACATGAAGCCATTCTTAAAGAAAGAACCCTTCAAGTTCAGAAGAAGATCGAGGAAGAAGAGCAAAGAGAGAAGAAAATAATCAAACAAATGGAAGAATATACAAGCCAAATTATACATTATGGCTTATGGCAGAACCAACAAGAAGTTACCAAGCATCTCGAAGAACTAGACAACAAAAGTGAAAAGGTCGAAGCACTCAAATCCCAACTGCGTTTTAGACAGAAGGTTTTTAAACAAAACCCAAGCCAAAAACACCTCTTCAATTTCACGAAGAAAACAGATACCAGCAAGCGAATAGCATTAACTGTCGAAGAACTCAGGAACAATCTGAACACTCTAATTCAAGAGTCCTTCTCAATGAACACTACAACCGCTGAAAACGTTGACGAGGCTACACCACTTCTACTTGGAAAGAGGGTACGCCATAAATTCGTTGAAAAACGAAAAGACGTCTGGTACACAGGAAAAGTAGTTTCACAGGTACATCGGAACCTAAGGATTTTAATTTGCAATCTAGCTTATTACATATAAGGATTTGCACTGTTTTAATATTCATACACTTTGTTTAATTAAGAATTCTTTGTTCTTACAGTTCCTGTTTTCCAAGAACCCATTGGACTAAGATTTGCAAGGTCAAAATGACATAATTTATCAGTTAAGTAAGTAACCGATCTAGGACCTTAGATAGACATATACATAATGACATAGAAAATCTATCATAATAATGACCATCTATTATCATAAAGGAAATATGTTCATAATGATAAAGTAACGTATTGGATTTTAGCATTATTTTTAAAGCTTCAATATTCAACCAAACTATTTTCCAATAAACGTAGATTAGCGTCTTGCTCATCAAAACGATGAATATTTAAAAATAATTTTTAAAAAGTACAAATATATGAATATAAACTCAATAATAAATCTTTATAAAATATACTTCAAGGTCCCTGGGTTCCCGAGCTGGTACAACGCTGTTTATGATTCTGACCCCCAGCACGTATATACATATCAAATGCTGCAGGATTGGGAGGAAGGGAACCTTAGTATAATCCCAACTCAGACATACTAGGAGGTATAATGCTGTTATAATTTTTATTAAAAATATTGAAAAAAAATACTAACGGATTTCACTTATAAAACTATTTCAGTTTACTTCAAAATATCTATTAACAATAAGGTTTATTAAAAAGTTGGACTTTTAAAACAAATAGTTTAAAGAAATATAAAATAAAGTGTAATCTATATATTTTTTTGTTCCAAGGTCCCCCCCCCCCCTGTGCAGTGAAAGTGCTGTAGTCTGGGGGGTGTCATTGGAGTCTAATTATAGAGGTAAACT
>LQRL01177081.1:0-11697 GCA_001703475.1 Hydroides elegans
AAAGACGCACTGTGAGTCTCACCGAGCGAGTCTCACCGGATCCTCAAAACGTGGGTACGTTCAGATATCTAGGTGATCTCACAGAGCAAGTCTAACTCGAAAAAATGAAAGTCTCACAGTGATATCACTGTGAGATAACTGTGTTGACTGGGATATCTTTGAAATAAGCTTTATACGCTGCTTTGTATCAAAATGTTTATTCTGAAGTTGCAAGCAAGAATCCCAGAAAAGCTACTGCCAGCAGATTTACAATCTCCTACCAGAATAAAGATTTCAAGAAATCAAATTTGTATTAGGTTATCGTCTCACATATTCGGTTAAAGACACTAATTTTAGATGCATCTGCCTTGGTTGATATCTTCACAAACATAATCCTAGAAAAAATAATCGTTCCGAAAAATATCTTTGTTCTGTTCTGAAAAAAAATACAAGCAAGGAAGAGCTGCTACAAGAATAAACATTTACCCGAAGAAACCGTTGAGTGCCCTCGACCGACGCATATATCTTTTCGCTTGACAGTGGAGTTTCTTAAATGAACCCCCTTATATGCTTTGAACCTGGATTAGCTGTCGGGCATTCTTTTTAATGAAACGAATCGATTGATTTACACAGTGTTTATAGCAACAAAACATAATATCGTAAGATAATAGCAGGTAAGTCTACCAGCAAATTCTTTCAATACGCATGCATAATAAATGTTCGCAATTGTGGTCCTTTTAAATCTTAAAAACAAACAAAACAAACAAAACACTCCTATAAACATTAATTGTAGTAACAAACCAGAGTTTTCCGTCATTCTGCTGTTGTCTGTACTGTTAGTTCCTATAAATTATGAAGATATCGACTGACATTCGTAATTGAGTTATCCTAAATGTTGAAGTTATTTATTATCCTTAAAGAATATCTTTACTTCACACAATCATTTTCCAAATAGTTGTATATTTTAAAGCTATATCAATGCCATTAACATCGCAGGCTTAATATAAAACCATGTATATTGTATGATTGCATTAAGCGTTATTTTACTAATATAGTGATTATTGTCTAGTAGAATTGTCGGTCAATTAGCTTTACTTATTTATCACATAAAACGTGTTTGTTTTGTCTTGAAAGTAACATAACAATATAAATCATTTATCTCTCTGGCAACTGTGATGCGTTTGCCAAAGGAAAAGTACACAAACTTATTTATTATACAACGTATCCAGATACTCAGCAAAATAGCTGCAGCGTGACGTCACTTTGTAAACAAACCATCAAACCGTGACCGCGTAGTTTCTACAGCCTACGTGAACGCTCGTGCAGTTATCTCAGATGTTTATCTGCATGTTTGCAAGTTCTCACGATTGTAACCACTCAATGCACATGTTTACCGTAATTTTCCGTATGATATATTATATTATAATACGCAATCAGACCTAAAGTCGGGGTGCGTATTATAAGCGGAAACATCGCATATGGTTATCTTATATAGGACTTTTCTTGCATAATATACCAGTCTATCATTTGCGTATATGGTGATAGCATTAAACGGTATATTTAACATAAAATGGTCTTCAATACTCGTTAACCGATTTTAAAAAGTGTTTACTACACTCGAAAGTTATATTTCATGTGTTTTAAACTGAAGTTTAAGCGAAAAATAAAGCAAAAAGAATAATTTAAAAATCGGGGTGCGTATTACATTTTTTATATTCGTAAAAACATCGTATTATATACGGGTGCGTATTATGTATGAACAGTTACGGTAAACAACATAAAATGTTGACAAATTAATTGTGATGACAACGGGTCTTTGCAGCAAGCGTCGTCGCCGACTTCCTCAACTGACACATACTTCCTCAACTAACAAACTTCCTCAACTGACATATACTTCCTCTACTGATACACGCGTCCTCAACTAACACAAGTCTATCCAAATCACATACTAAATATATTCAACTTTAATATACATTTATATTCGTCAGATTTACTTACTCTGCTGACATACTTCCTCAACTGACACACCTCCTCAATTAACACACTTCCTCAACTGACACATACTTCCTCAACTGACACACACTTCTTCATACTTATCACATACTTAATATATTTAACTCACATATACATTATTATTGGTAAGATTTGCTTACTCTGCTGACACACTTCCTCAACTGACACACTTCCTCAACTAACACACTTCCTCAACTGACACACACTTCTTTAACGAACACAAGTCGATCCGAATCACATACTCCGTATCGAAGGCAGCCTTGAGGTCAACGAAATTAAAGTGTGGTGGGACACGATGATAGATTATATGTCTAACTATAGATATGTCGTCTACCGTGCCTCGTCCGGGTCGAAAGCCTAATTGGCTCTCACCAGTTGCCTCCTCCGTCTTCAGCTTTATCCGATTTAGCAGGATTCTGCTCAATACCTTTCCTGGAAGAAAAGGATCGAGATGCCTCTGTGATTGACTGGGTTTATTTTATCGCCCTTCTTGTGTATAGGGGTGACTAGCATGCGTGCCCAGCCTTTCGGAGTCTTCTCATGCATACAGATAGCATTGAATATTTTATGAAGCATTTCTGTCATGAACTTCTCACCTCTACTGTGATACTTTCGATGCCCGGAGCCTTCCGGTTCTTCATTTTCATGACAGCCTGTTTGGAGACCATTTTAATCCTGGCACGGCGTCTTTGTTAGCAGGACTCCTCTATACTGCGACATCCCAAGAGAGCATGTCCAGCAAAATCAGCTACCTGGCTGATCATGGCTGCACTATCGACGAGCTGCAACGCCGCGCAGTGGCTTAAGCCTGTCCCTGCTGCATTCTGGCACTCAGTACTGTTCCTGCTATGTAATAAGATTCAAAGAAGATATAATAAGTCAAATGGTATAAACTTCACCATATCTTCTTTAAGTTTCGCAGCAATCCCCAACAATTTTGCGAGTTCCTATAAATATATATATTATATTCATTATTATCAATTCGTTATGATAATTTGAAGTTTTGATGCTATTATTTTGATAATCATTATCATTATTATTATTTTAATTTTATATAATCATTATATACTCTGTATATTGAATGATTAAAAAATTATAAAAATTATACATCATATCTCACTCAAACATGGTTGGTTGAAAGGCATAAATGTTCACTAGAGAAATATTACGACGTTTCTGTTCAGTGAACTAGGATTATGAATTACATTATCGAAGAAAGATACCTGTAAATTAAATATGACATTCCATAATCAAGCAATTGGTTGAATATAGCTCTTTAATTTGGTCAAATTTAATTATAATTTCTGATATAATTTTGCCCCATATTATTAATTTCATTATATTCACGTCTACATAGTATAAACGTTCTTGCTCTTGATCTTACATATTTTGTTATACTTTACTTTTAGGCTATTGCCTCTGAACGATTATCATTTGACATATAAAAAATATAATCATGCAGGGCCTTCATCACTTATCCGACTACTTAGTTACATATATAAGCACGTATCTTTGTTTAATTCCTTTTAAAAATATTAATTACTTTTAAACATGTGTAAATATTCTATTTTGAATTATAAATTGTTTAAATGATGTTTATCTATGCTCTAATTTTGTTCGTATGAGGCGAATCACAACAACATAGCAAGTAGTGATGAAGCACACATAAACTACATAGTCAAGTCATTATACATGATTTTGTAGCATAAATAACGTTAATAACCTTTAAAAGTTACTTTAGAACCTAAAAGAAACGTTTTAAATAGCAACTTAAATACACATGAATACTTTGTTACCAAGTTTTGTTCATTGGTTAGTTATTGTATGAACTGAGCTTTAGATATTCATGATTATATACAATACAACACGCCTGAACAATATAATTTAAAGGAAAGTGTTATATCTATGTCATGGTGTTAATATTACATTATGCATGTTCACTATTGTAAATCATTACCTGATGACAAATAAGGCAATTAAACCAAGTGGTATGCCTTTTAAAATGTTTGTTATTCTTTGAATATTGATCCAAACCTTTTAGTAGATAGAAACTGTTAGCTAGAGTAGATATAAGGCAGTCAGCGTACATAAACATGAGTCTTTTTATATGAAACTTAGCAGTTGATTTCTTCATGTTTACATACATGTACTCGGTATGTCAATGTTTAATGACCTTAGTTTAATTACATTACAATAAATTAATTTATAACGTATTTCAATAATGTGATCATCCTAAAATGCATCTTTGGTTTAAAGTGAATATTTTCATAAAAAATGTTGGAAAAAGTAATGGAAATGAAATAATTATATGACATACATGTTATCAGTAGTATAAAATAATCAACATTAATTGAAAAAAAAAACACCCCTTTGTCTTTCGTCACTGCAAACATCACTTGTTCGATTTAACCAATCAGTTTTATTATTTCACATTTTACTATAAAGATATGGTTTTAAGCATCATTCCGTTTTGGCCGGGTTATGATTGTTGTAAATGTAATTATATATCAACTTTTAACTGTTCACAATTTGAATGTTTGATTCACAAACAGGCTAAAACAATTTGCATTGAGTCTATGCTATTTACTCTTACGTTTCTAATTGGTTTATTTTATATAACTTTCTTTCGGAAATGCGAAATGACACATAATAATACCAATATTAACGCGACCTGCGGCCCTAATAAATACGAATATATTTTACTCAATAATTAGCAAAAAGAATCATATCTTAATCATAATCATAATTACTTAAAATGAATATGTTATATACCATTCATGTATTTATAAACTTAGCGTGGAATGATGCATGAAACTATATTTTTATATGTATATAATTTGAAAAAGCTGTGCTGTGACACAATATAGTGTATATCTTGCCAAAGTGTATGGGTTCACAGTGCTGCATAGCCATATATGAACATGTTCTCTACATGATCTATCAATATGCATTAAAATTATATACATACACATATGATGCAGGTCTACTCTAAAAGCAGGATATATATACTTCATTCTAGGTCGTTGTATTCTGTTGAGAGAAAAACTGATTTTGCGGAAGATAAATGAAATGCATGTTTCAAACAGAGTATATATATTTTAACATACCAACGGTATATATCATACTAAGTAGCAATGTATTAAATACAATCATATACTATCAATATATTGTACTGAAAAGTGTTCTGTTTGCAATAACGATGTTTAAACTCATACAAAATAAAATGTATAATTTGTTTAGATAAATTATTAAAGACATACATATCAACTTTATCATCATTTCAAAACTGAAATGTTGATAAGAGCTTAAAATAAAACACGGATTTTATGCATAATCATTTCTACACAGAGGAAGTATTTTTCTCATGTGGTAAATGATAGCGGATACAGATACGATTTAGATATTGACTTTGATCTATCAATTGAAAAGAAACGTTAATCAATATGGCATATAGCACATCACAAGTTTTAGATACTTAAAAATAAGGACTTACACAATTTAAATTGAGTACCGTTGAATTGTTTGTGGACAATATTGAGTGAAAGAATGGAGTCGTTTGTGGATACACCATTGGATATACAAGAAATATTCGAAGCGGGCGATTTGACTTTTGTCACAGGTCGAGCGAAGAGGATGAGGACGATCCTTTTGCTGAGGCTTTTATGACAATCTGCATGAACAAAGATGGCGCTCTATTAAATGCATTTACCAAACTACCAAACTTTTACTTGTTGAAAAATACTATAATTGAAGTCCTCGGTCAGGACACGGCATTAAACTGCTTAGAAGATAACCAAGTGTTTCTTGAGACACTGTGCGATGCTCTAATGCCTCATTTAGGGAACGACGATGAACCAAGATTGCGTCACTTGCTCAGGAAAGCCATCGCGATACAAACTATTCCAGCGTCAGTGCTAGAATTTCTTGATACGCTATGGTCGAAAACAATTTCAAGCGATTTAAATGACTTACAGTTGATAAACGAATTATACTTGGACATAAGTGATGAAAATGCAGATGCATACAATTCGGTTTTATTAGTCGCAATAATTCATACGGGCATTTCTCGGCACATAAATGTCATGTGTGAACGTTTTAATGAGCAAAAGCACAAGTTTTACCTGGATAGCTATACTAAATCGAAATTTGTAGAATGGAACAGGTCTTCTAATATGAACATCAATGAAAAATCGACATTTGGCCATGTTCACAGTGAAGATGCAGTGTGTATCAAAAACTGGTATGTTGAACGTAAATTATTTTCATCTAAAATCACACATAAATCTAAACAAAGATGGAAGTTATCACAAACACAACATGAATCGACACAGCAAACAATTTTGCCGAAATTCCTTGACAAAATGGACAAATGTGCCAGTCATTATAAATCAGATGGCAAGCGAAACGCGGTTAATTTGCTGCTGAGCAAACTTTGCAAGGCAATCGAGGAAATTCATCCTAATGCTCGATGTAAACATGTTCTTACGGGAAGCCCTGCAGAATGTAGTCAGGCGCTATATATAGACGAGTTTGACTATGTGTTTGTAACCGAATTATTAAGTACTGACATTGAAAAAATGCTTACTACCGTTGTGGCACAAGTAAGACGTGAAATGCACCATCCCAATCTAGTGATAAAAAGCCTTATGCTTGATACTGATCATATATATCCATGCTTAAATGTGGCTTGGATGGATGGAAAATTTCGTCATACGCCTATTTCTATAGATCTTGTGTTTGCAACTACATTAAATTTGCCTGTTACTCTCCCTCATCACAATTTTCTCCCAGTAGCACGCGAACATATTCCAGACGATTACTTGGGTAATACAATCGCGTCCAAAGACCAAACGTTCATAAACTCAAGGGAAAATTACCCATGTTTATTCTCCGAGATAGGGGCTTGGAATACTATATTTTCTCCGGTTGAAAATGGATTGATAAAATCACTCCCTTCGTATATAATAGAAGGTTATCGATTAGCCAAAGCAGTTCGTATAGTTCAAATTATTCAACCCGTCGTACAAAAGTTGATCAATCTGGGTGTAACTTCGGACATCAAACAAGTTATAAGAACGTATCATCTAAAGACAAGTGTGTTTTACTTGACGCAATACCATGTTTCCGATGTAGACATCCAGGAAAACAAAATGTGGTCATGGACAATAGCCATCTTCACGAAACTGCGTGAATTCGTGATACTGGGTGACGTCAAAGAATTCTTTGCACAGGAAAGATTTATGTTCAGAGGGAATAGGCACGAGTGCAACCATGCCAAAGAACAGTTAACCGCAGAATTGCCCCGATTTCGCTGCTGTCGCATTCGAAAGGCTCGCTTACTAATTGTTGATCAGATACTTCGAGTATTGCGCGACTCGCATATCCCCTATCGCCGAATGAAGAACCATCCGTTCTGCAAGGGTTTATCCCGCTGCGTAAATGCATCCGTGCTACACTTCATTTGAACAAAGAAATATACAGAAAGAAATATCATCATCATCATCATCATCATCATCAACAATTCATTAAAAATCATAATACTCATAAATCATAATTATT
The DNA here is from genome assembly GCA_001703475.1 of Hydroides elegans. Classification (NCBI taxonomy): domain Eukaryota; kingdom Metazoa; phylum Annelida; class Polychaeta; order Sabellida; family Serpulidae; genus Hydroides; species Hydroides elegans. Next base: position 7,552 of record LQRL01177081.1, read on the forward strand.
TAACATTTTATATGCTATGGATCTTCTCGAGAATTGAATCATTAAGGAGGGCATATTTCCAAAATAAAAAGGAGGCATTTCCATTAAAATAGTTGGCGGTATTGTATTTTTTTCAAGAACGCTCAGTCATCTTTGTTTCTCATATAAAGGTTTACCGCAATCAATATGCGTAGCTACGTCATAAAATTGTTTAAAATTATCAGATTGATTGATTATTTCAGTTCTGACATTAAAGCTATTAAGGGAGGCATTTCTTTTTTAAAAAGTAGGTATGTCAAGTTTAAAATAAGGATATATTTTCAAAATCAATAGATTATGATTATAATTTATAAATAGGAGGGTAGTATTTGTCCTTGTCTATGAGTAGTTTTTGTTTTAATTTTTCAATAGTTACAATTGTCAAAACGATTAGCGAATAATTGTGTTATGTTATTTTCAAGACATAACAACACATTTCATGTGAAAAACAAGTATGTAAATTGACCTACAAAACTATAGAACCTCAAATAAATACATGTGTTTTAAGGACGCTAATGACCCTGATTTACGGATATTTATTGCACTGACTATTGCACTTCTTGCACTGACCTCGGTAATTGAAGGAACCATACTTCTATTTTACTTTAGAAAATATAAAATCGGCTTCAATATTTTATAATTATACATGTATTTCATCAACATTTCTAGGTGCATCACTTATATTTTGCTTGATTTCGGGTCAAATTGGGATTGAATGGGATTATTATTTATTCGTGATTTTTTAAACAATTTCCAAGATACCTTTACCCAGATATTATTGCAACAGCTGTATTGTTATATGGCTAACAGTTTAGTTATGTTTAGCATACATATCTTGATTGGGTATTCAAAATAACATTCTGAATGTTGCAAGCTTATAGCATGTTTGTTCAATAAATGTAATATATGGATGAGTTATGCTATATTTGATGTGTTATTTTGCGTTTATGTGTTTGATCCATTAGTTAAATCAAATAAAAGGCGAATTCGAGTGATTACAATTGATTTATTTAATTAACTACACGGAGTAGATCATGTTCCCATATCAATAAAGCATTTATAAACGAAAATAATCATTATTGAATTATAAATATATAAATCCTACACGCCATTTTTTACAGCATTTTATAGTTGCAATCAGCATAAGGCATCCTTTATTCAAGCGAGCACGGCTGTTTATTCTTACTCCAAATTGACCCTTTTAGTTTTTTTTGCTGCCATCAATGCCACACATTTAAGCAACCCCACTTTTTATTTACATAAGGATTAACCATGCATGTTTTGTGCTGTTTATGCATAAAATTTGGTAAAAATCTTGATTTTCGACCATCTTTACACTGTGTTTTAAAATGGTTGTCCCATGTCAATATTCTGCAATTATTCTGCAATTAACATATGTGATAGATCTTAGTAAGCTTATTTTAATGGTATAAGTCATATATCCCCTCCATTGTAATTAATGCCCAAATCGACCACGTAAAAAGAGTGCAAACACTAAAAATTACACCCTCATTAACTAAAGATTCATAAAGAATGTGACTGTAAATTGAAAGTCTGTTCATTCCTTATACTGGAAAGCATTCCTTCAGATCATAATTAGGTTTTTTTATTATAAAAAATCACGCTTTGACAATTCATGATCCACCTCAAAGGAGGATTATGCTTTGATGCTTGTTTAATTCATGCACATTTATGAACATTTATTTCCACAAAGGCAACTTTACATCGTGTTAAATAATCCGCTTAAATATGAATACCATTATAAGAATGACTGCATAATTATAATTATTATTTCGACTTGACCACAACGTATGGGATAAATTGCAATTTATAAAGCTAATCGAAGATTACATTTTAGCAAAGATAATTTCCAGGCCTAATAAATGCAAGTCATATATGTCCATAAAATACATATATCTTCAATGATAATGAATTAAATGATATGATAAGTACAATGAAAATGTGTGTCATCGAAAAGCAATAATATATATTTTTTTCAACATATTAAAAATAGTTTAGAACATAACTATGGACCATCAAAGTCAAATAATGATTATTATCCCATGTATCTTGAATAATTTTAGTACTAAGGACGGTTAATTCTGAAAATGCAATGCAGTTAAACGAAGATAAAATCACTATTATTGCCATTACCATATTAAATTGTATATCAGAATAAAGACAAATTAATGTTGAATCATAGGATGTAAAAATCATTCATTTATGTTATAGTTAAGTATAATAAAACGAAATTCAAAGATCACTGAACTCATTATTTTTCAATTAGAGTAAAAGCGATTTTGTTACAATTTTTATGCTCGATTTTCGTATGTTAATCGTAATGGAGGGGGTTAGTGAAATACGAGGCCGGTTTAAGAATATATTGAAAATATATTTGCAAAAATAATTTTTAAAATTCACATGGGGCAACCCATTAAAATCATTATGTAAAGTTGATCAAAATAAGGGAAAAATCGCGATTTTGTAGCATTAGTCCGCAGATTACAAGCTTATGTAAATACAAAAAGAGGTGGCGCGTTGTGGTCCTCGGCAAGGGATTAACTATCTCGAAAAAAACTAAAGGGGTCTGGTGTAAACAGCCGTGCGAGGACTAACACGCGCAAACCATTGCAGTATTTTGCGCGAAAAACATAAAGCTTGTATGTATTTATTTTTGTTGAGTAAAAGACCGATCACGTCCCATAAATAAACCATTTCTAAATACTTCCCTTTAAGAAATAAACGCCAAAAATCGATCAAATATTTGTAATTAAAATAATATGCGCACTATAAGGCACTGTAATATTGTTTATGTTGAGGTCTTCTTTAAGCATACATAGTGCATAACGTGTAGACGATAAGATATGGAATCGATCAATATCAATAGGCTAAGGCCTGATCCTAAGTATAAGAAATCAATGGAAAATATTGTTAACGACTAAATGATTGAGTCAAACGAGTATATGCAGTTTTTTAGGTGCTAAGTAATACTGACAAAATTAAAAAAAAATCGTTATATGTTATACAGCTTGCAATAACGTTTATAAAACACACACACATGTAGATATTAATTATTTCCAGAATAAAGATTTGCAAAATGAAACGAGTATTTCATAAGAAAAACACTGTTTGAGTCAGAGGAAGTAAATCTCTAAAGGACATTTTCTGCAGCTATATATTTATGAGATGAAATGACAAGTACACATCAATTGATATGTGAATGAGGATATGGTTATTCTATGCTGTAAATGATTCATTGTGAAATGGCTTGAACTAATTAATATTAAATAGTTATGTCTAATTTTAAAAAGTTTTATTTCACTAATCTATGTAATCATTTACATCTAATCATTTACATCTAATGTAAATGCGATGGCGACCTTGAATGAAGGACAATATTTATCTTGCAAAAAGTTAGATTGGATCATTTACAAAGGCGACTTGGCTCGTATTAATGAAATTGGAGAATGGATTGATACTCTCTGTTTGGATAAGTGCAACAGCGACCACAAATTTGAATTGAGTGTAAATGGATTAATCGACCACACAGATGGTGCCACACTACGTTCACTCACCAAACTACATAAATTTCACTTGACATCGAGGCAAATTTTAGCAAGCTTTGATCCATCTAGTTTTGAAGATAACCCCGTGTTTCTTGAAAATCTGCTTGATGCCCTCCTACCTTATATAGGGGAGGATGATGAGTTTGGACTATTTTATTATCTTCGCTATGCCATCGAGGTAGGTGCTCCGGAATCTGTGCGGGAATTTTTCGATACCCTTTGGTCAAAAACGATGTCATCAAATTCAAATGATCTACAAATGTTAAAAGACGTGTACGGATGTGAGCATGAAACAATACAGAGTTTAGTAGAAGCTGTAATCCATACAGGCATTTCACGACATATGAAAATCATGGTTGAATTAATCAATGACATGTCACCAACGCATATTCTTGACAGCTACCCGCAAGCAAAATTAATAGAATGGGCAGTTTCTTCAAATGTAAAAACTAATAAAATACTTACTTTAAAGTATATAAGCAGTGAAGATGTTTCGTTGGTAAAATATTGGCATGATGAACGTAAATTCTTCACATCTAGAATAAATCGAATAGCAAATAAA
>LQRL01177086.1:2837-16236 GCA_001703475.1 Hydroides elegans
AGTATGAAGGAGTTGTGCTACAGCTTTCAAATTTGATACACGCATAAACCAAGGTCTGAAGTCGTGCCTCGTCAAGGTTTCATCTCGATCGGTTGAAAATTGTCGATTCGGGAGCACTTTAAAAATTGTCGTTTTTAAACTTTTTTTTCAGATGTTAAGTACTTTGTGCACGCGAGTTGGGTATGAAGGAGTTGAGCTACAGCTTTCAAATCTTTTACACGTATATACTGAGGTCTGAAGTCGTGCCTCGTCAAAGTTTCATTTCGATCGGTTGAAAATTGTCGATTCTGGAGCACTTTGAAAATTGTCGATTTTAAACTTTTTTTTCAGATGTTAAGTACTTTGTGCACGCGAGTTGGGTATGAAGGAGTTGAGCTACAGCTTTCAAATTTTATACACGTATATACTGAGGTCTGAAGTCGTGCCTCGTCAAAGTTTCATCTCGATCGGTTGAAAATTGTCGATTCTGGAGCACTTTGAAAAAGGGCGAAAATTATAATCATTTTATGAAAAGTGGGTTATAATATAAGCTATTATCATTTAAGTATGTATGTATGAGGAACACAGTCAATATATGCCCTGTCTTTGCTAGCTGCCAAGTAGAAATTCTGCCTCAACATAGTTTCATGTCGATCCATCAATCGTCTTATTCCTTGAATTGCGAATTGTGTTCAATGATGGAACAAGCTGTGAATAAATTAAGCTAGAGTTCTAAAAAACACATATTGAAGGTGTGCCTCGTCAAAGTTTCATGTCGATTAACCACAAATTGTAGAAATGGCACACCACATTAAAATAAATAAGTTAGGGCTCATATTTTATATTCTTAAACATGATACATTTAAGCTGTGCCTGGTCAAGGTTTCATGTCGATCAGCCGCAAATTTTACGAAAGAGGTTTTGAAACACGTTGTGAGATAGACGTTGTTGAAAAAACGTTGTGAGGAAATTAATTTTAAGAAAGACGTTGTGAGAAAGACGAGTGAGATAGACGTTGTGAGAAAGACGTTATGAGAAAGACGTTGTGAGAACATCAACTTTAAGAACGACGTTGTGAGAAAGACGTTGGAAAAACGTTGTGAGAAAGTCTATTTCAGAAAAGACGTTGTGAGAAAGACGTTTTGAGAAATTAACTTTAAGAAAGACGGTGTTCGAAAGACGTTATTCGAAAGACGTTGTGACAAAATAAATTTTAAGAAAGACGTTGTGAGAAATAAGTAATGAGAAAGACGTTTTGAGAAAATCAATTTGAGAAAGACGTTGTGAGAATGACGTTGTGAGAAAGACGTTGTGAGAAAGACGTTGCGAAAAAGATGTGACAAAATCAATTAAAGAAAGACGTTGTGAGAAAGACGTTGTGAGAAAAACATTGTCGGTTGAGACGTTGTGAGAGATGTGACGTGAATTACATTGTGAGAAAGACAATGTGAGAAATACATTGTGAAAAAGACGTTGTGAGAAAGACGCTGTGAGAAAGACGTTATGAGGAAGACGTTGTGAGAGAGACGTTGCGCGAAAGACGTCGTTTTATCTTTGATGGTGCGTCTCCTTCAATAAATTTACAGATATATAAGCTTAGGAAATGTAGAATTCGGTCCTCTACCAAAAACCTTCTTTTTCCATATTCGATATTTTGTGTATGCAAATTGGTTCGTTATTTCCAACGAAGATTTCAATAAGTACTGACCATTCGGCATTGACGAATTGTTGAGGTCCACGGGGGATCCAAGGTCACTGACCTTCTAGTTAAGTCTTAAGTGTTAACTGTTTCTTAATGATTGGACTTTAAACGTAATCCCTGGCATGAAATGAAAGAAAAAAAAACGACAATTTAAATAATAATAATAATAATGTAGTTTATTTGCAACATCATACATTTATGTGTGAGTTAAAGTACAACATAAAAATACTAAAACACAAGTACATTAAAACAAATAATGACTAGAATAATACATATATAATGACATAGCAACTATTAAATACTGAATACTACTGGAAATTAAAAAGACAGTAAGGTAGAAAGCTGTTTTTGTATCTTTTTGTTTTGCACCTAGTTTTGCCTTGTTTCTAAAATTATATTGACTAGATCTTTCTTTTGGCAACATATAATGAAGTGTATGATCTTTACTACTCATTTGCTCGAAAAACGATTTTGCTAGTTGTAAAAAATAAGCGCTCATTTTATATCCAGTTCATAGTATGCCTTCCCATGTACGAGGGATGGGGATGGCTTATAGTGTGCGACTTAAGGCTTTGGAAGCCGGTGGCCATCGGGCCACCGGGTACTCAAAAGCCGGTGGCCCGACCGAGAACCCGGCAGCCCAATTTTTTTTTTTCATAAATCATAAAGATGAAATCAAGGGTATACTTTTACCCTAAATCGTCATCTCGAACTTCACACCAGACTGTCAAAAATATATTTGCATAAAAAGTATTAATTATTGTATAATATTCTGTAGTGCAAGCGTCGAAGGCGCGAGCAAAAATTTGTACGGAAAATTCTGATGGAATTGTATCTATTGAGTATTGAAATAGTTAAATATTAATATTGGGTGTTATCTGAAACGACACTCGCTAAGGTGCACCTATATGTAATGCAAAGGAACAAGCAGTGTCAGGGATAATTCTAGCGTGCGCCATGTGCGCCATGGCGCACACTTTTCATATACGGCGCACAGAAATGTGGTCTGTGCGCCGCGATGGCGCACGGTTTTCTAGAATTTGACTTGTGCGCAATATTTTCTTGTATATGTGAATGCAATTGAAATCGCTATGTAATGGACCTTTGTAACTCGTTTAATTTCTGAAGTCAAACTTGACATGTAAAGCTGAGCCTGACCACTTTTACCCAGTTTTGGATCATTCATATACAAAATAGAAAATGTAAAACGTGAATTGAAAATACTAATCCAAAACAATACTCGGGACAGAATTCGACTGTACAATATGGACTGTGTTTATGTGTAGCCTAAATTGGAAATGTTTTCATGCAAAATGACGCCTAATGTTTATTTGCGTATATTTTTAGGAACTGATTTTCTTTTACGACACACTTTTCTTTAAGGTACGTTTTTAGTTCACACTTGATCATGTAATTAATGCACTAATTTCTTGCGCTCGCGCCTTCGGCGCTCGCAAAGGTACAATTAAGGAATAAGAATCAAAGTATCAGGCAAAAAGGACTACACTCTTACGGCAAAAAAAACGATATCCATGCTTCTGTTTGGGGTATATATGTCTTACTTATACAATATATCTATACGGCGCACACATTTTGAAAATGGCGCACACAAATTTCGACTATGCGCCATCGGCGCACGAAACTGAGATCTTAGAATTATCCCTGAGTGTTAACAAATATTTGTTTAAAAAAAAACCAAAACATCCAAATAAAGGAAGATATATATATCTAAAATTTTCAAGTACGTATCAATTGTTTTCCAAACACAAAAATAAAGATGCTTATCAAAGGCTAGATTTCTCTTCTGTTCATTTTGTCTTATCGGTTAAACCTTTTTTATCATATCTGAAAGCATGTTACTCTCTATACCAATAATTGCTTTCTATTGTATTCTGATATATTGTGTATTAATTATGTATAATTGGTGATCAAAATTGGCTGTGACCATTTGGGCCACCGGATTTTGAAACTCGGTGGCCCGATGGGGTTTTAGGGAGCCATTGGCCACCGGGCCACCGCTTAGTTCGCACACTACCGGTTAAGACGTTACCCTTTTCTCGGACCATGTTGAAAAGAAAATGTTTTCACTGAGTGACACACAAAATTCTTTCATTTTCTATTAACAAGATACAACTTCATAACTAAATGATGATATATATTACGTACTAGGGAGGCTATGTGCAAAAAAAATGTATAATCGTATGAATGAGATAACGTTATATTTCGCACTTTGATATATATATGATTTATTAAGTGAACCCCGAAAATATAAATAGACCCTCTCCCTCCCTTTTATATTTTATACAATTTTCTGTGGGCTTTGCATATCTGATGCCTGTGTTTTATTTCTCATACCTATTTCTAGGAAGAATGGACCTAGTAAATAGTGTGTCCGAAACTGTTGTGGGTGAAGAGAGAGGCGAGTCAAGAAAAGAAGACGATACGAGAAATTTGCTAAAGGAAAAGAGGTCCTCAAATATGACAGGTGTGTTGCTTCCCTATGCTTCTTAATTATCCCCTGTGAAACGGAGGGATATAGGTTTCAGCTTGTCCGTCTGTCCGTCCGTCTGTCCGCTAAGTTTGTACGCGCCATATCTCCTAAACTACTGGGCCCACGCGATTGTGATTTGGCATCAAGAGAGAACCAATACAGGTTGATTTTCGACCAAAATTTCCATATTTTCCAAAACGTCGCAAAACGTCCAAAACGTTCCAAAAAATTCCCACATTTTGGTACTTAGGCATGACTTTGTACGCGCTAGATTTCATAAACCACTGGGCCAATTCAAGTCCAATTTTGCATCAAAAGAGAACCAATATAGGAGGGGTGCAACGTCGAGGTTTCAGTTTGATCGACCAAAAAATGTCGAAATTACGGAGGTCTGAACTTAGATGAATTTGGAATATTTTGGGATATTTGTTTAACACTTTGTACGCGGCACTTTTATATGAAGCCCTTGTCCTAGGGTTTTGAAACTTCACACAGTAAATGAATATATATTGTAGATGTGCAACGTCGAGGTTTTTCAGTTTGATCGACCAAAAAATGTCGAAATTACGGGGGTCCGAACTTAGATGAATTTGGAATATTTTGGGATAATTATAAACCACTTTGTACGCGGCACTTTTGTATGAAGCCCTTGTCATAGGGTTCTGAAACTTCAGACAGCGAGGTGATTATATATTGTAGATGTGCAAGGTCGAGGTTTCAGTTTGATCGACCAAAATGTCGAAATTACGGGGGTCTGAACTTAGATGAATTTGGGATAAATTGGGATATTTATATAACACTTTGTACGCGGCACTTTTGTATAGAGCCCTTGTCATAGGGTTCTGAAACTTTACACAGCGAGGTGATTATATATTGTAGATGTGCAAGGTCGAGGTTTCAGTTTGATCGACCAAAAATGTCGAAGTTACGAGTGTCTGAACTTGATGAATTTGGGATTCCGCGAAAGATTTCTCAAATGTCAGTGGGAATTCGGATGAAACTTTAATTTATACACCTGAAAGAGTTGTTTGCCACACGGAGGAACGTGCCTCACTGTGGTCTAGTTAAAGTAAGCTATTGAAAGGTCTATTCAAGAGCGTTTGAAGCTTCGCTTGGTCCACGTTTGAACAAATTTCGTGTAAATAACAAATAAATACTGAAATATCACCCGAAATTTATTTAGCTAAGCTCGCTCTATGATATGTTTGAAAAAAAAGTATACACATGTATATTAAACCCTCTATGAGTCTATCTATCTATCTATCTATCTATCTATCTATTTCTCTCTCTCTCTCTCTCTCTCTCTCTCTCTCTTTCTCTCTGATATATTTCTATAGATCTCTCTCACCATACTCATTTACATAAGTCGACACTAAATCAAGTGTTTGAACAGACATACTTCAGGCTTCTAGATTGAATGTATTATTTTCTAGAAGAGAATGACAGCGCCTCAAGGGAACCTGGTAACATGGCGCGAAGACAGTCATCATTGCCAGGTATATAATTCCTAGGAATCGTAACACCAATACTCAGAATAAAAGTATATATATTTAAATATTCACTACAAATCAAGCATCAAATCAAATCAAGCATGTGGTATGGTTTCATAAACTAATATAACTAAGTGCTTACTTATTCAATATGCATAATATTTACATCAAATACATAATCAATAATCGTAAACTATTTAAATATGATTTGATGGTGAATTATTGTACGAAGTGATTTATTTTTCACTTACATAGATCAAAGTGGATTGTTATTTTCTTCAAGGGAAATCATAGAGTCTGGACATAAAATAACTATACATAAGCGAAGTGGATACCTTTTTTTACATAAAGTGATTCATCCTTTTACAGAGCGTTATTTTTGGGATTCCACAAAACACGGTCCTAATCTGAGCCTTGTTGAAGACCAGCCAGACACAGTACGGCGCGGCGTTGCTCGACAGCATACAGATGGCGCCAGGGGTAGCGTGGGCTACAACAATGGTCGCCATACCTTCAAGTTTACGTTTAATGACAAGCCATGGGGCAGTCATTGTGCCATTGGTGTATGTTCACAGCAATCAAAGATGAGTCTCAAAGGTATGGTTCAAGTACATATCCGAAGTTTATAAAATTATTAAGAATTAGATGTTGGTTATAGCATAATGGAGTTGGTTGTAGTATAAATGATATTGTTTATTGAATAAACGTGTACCTAATAACATCCTGAAATCGTTTATAGCCGAACAATTCGAAGTTATACAATCGAACGGACGTGTGGGGAAAAATAGTCCTTAATTGTTTTGAAAAAAAAACTTTATAAGGCACTAGTTCAATCTGCATAAAATCAATATTTATAAATACATTTTTCTTATAATCTATTCCAATCCAATTATATGTATAATATCATGTGTTTAAACTTTATAAGGATACCAACATTTGTTCGGCTGCGACGCAATGAGCTGGGCATGGGACATTCCCTCAGGCTGTTTGCTGCATTCTGGTCAAAGCAAACAAGTCTTTTCTGATAAAATCAATATCAAAGTGATATATATGACACTGGATATGAATAGAGGAATTCTTTACTTTCAACCCAAAGGCATGGACCGTTTCCAAGCATTTACAGGTGTGTATAATTATTAAAGCAATGTATTTCTAAATTGCGTGCTATGTCAAAGTTATTTAATTTTCTTTCATAGATTCCATACTTCAATACTGAATGAATATTTTATGTAACTAAATAGAGATAAAGATATTCTATAATTATTTATGTGTTAAGTTTCTATTTTAGATAGTGCGCTTATAGGCTAGAATTTAAAATTTAATTAAGGATTCTGTTTTAGGGTTGAAATGCGGCGATATGCTATATCCATGTGCTTCCCTTGTTTATGGCATGGCTGAAGTGAGAATATCTCTAAAACACTCAGTTTTTCCAAGTGAAAAATTGAAGAAGAGAATTTCTAAACGAAGCTCAAAATCAATGGAACGAAGGGAAAGCCAGATGGACACCAAAGAAAACAGTCGCAGCTCTAAAGAACAAAGTGACACAAAAGATAAGAAACGTTCTAAAGAGAAAGAGAATGAACGAGTACGTGATAAATCTCGTGGTAAAGAACAAAATAAGTCTGAAAATGAACCTGAACTTGAAAATAAAGATAAAGCCATAGAAAGGCATGTCTCATTCAAAATGGATAACAATGACGATTCTGCTAGTCAGAAATCGACAAATTCGCAAGATAAGACACCTTCACCGTCGGACGATAGAGCTAACGAAGACGAACGATCACAAAGTAGTTCCCGTGAAAGTGTTAGGGTCACAGAACCTTTAGTGACGCGGTATGCGGAGGAACATCAGAGCTCTTTGTCACCAGTAGATGACCCTGTGACGTCGAATAACAAGGAGCAATCTGGTCACACCCGCACAGTTCTTGTAGAAGAGACCGACGATCGAATCGAACATGAGGTAAAGTTGGTGTATTTGATAAGTTCTTCGTAGTTGCAAAAACAATACCGTTATAAAGTCCCTAGACTATATGGATTCGATAAACTTGGATGTTTTGGTAAGAAAACTATCAAGTTAAAGATTGAGGTTTATTCCGTGGTTCAACCATGTTTGTCAAAGACATATTCATCCAGGAAATATCAAGAGCGATATTGAGGGCCTGATGTTTCGATAGAGCTTCAAAATACACAATTGTTTTTATCATCATGATAAAAGCAATCAATTTCATTGACCACAGTCGTAACAAATGATACCCACGACTATCTGGCTTTGACATTCAATAACCTTGGTAATAACCTTTCGGATATTGATCCTACCATAATTGTTATACCATCTCTACCATCGCTTATTATAGGAACCAGAAGAAGATAGTAAATCCGAATCCGAAAACGAATCCACAACAGAGGGCAACCAAAACTCCATAGACGACAGCTCGACTGTGGCGCCAGCGGCGGCGGTTTACAGCATCGAGCGATCCGAGGCGCCACCTGACGAGTATTCGGAAGACGAGGATGACGTTGCTGAGTCAGTGGATGATGGGCCAGGCGGTGATGGGGAAAGGGGTGAAGAAGATAAAGGATTAAGGGAGAATATGTACCTCAAAAGGCATATCACACAAGAACATGGTAAGAAAGGAAAGCTGCAGTTTGTGTTTGTGTTTGTTAATAATATCCTGGTGAGGCGTGGTTAATAAATTATTAGTCTTGGTCATGAATATCTGCTATAGGCCCTTTCTTGGTAAAACTTAGTCAAATTCACTTGTTTATATGAAACTCGAATTGATTAGTTGCAAACAAATATATATATAATAATGTTTTTTTTTGTCCAATTACATACAGTTAAAGCGAACAATTTGATCATGGTATACCTCAATGTGTACTTTATTGTGATTGATAAATTATCAAAAATAGGCTTTGTACGAAATCGCTCAAAAATCGACCTTTCTTTTTGAAAAATAGAACTGCTAACACTAGAAAGGGACGGCACCTTCCACAAGGAATTTATTTCCGAACGACAAAGAACAGGTGAATGATGCTTTCCGACATGTTTTGTTTGTATATTAAGAAAATATTTTCTTAAATATTGTTTCTACATGCATTGTTAATATATAGTATTATCGGTTCTTGAAACCAGAGGAGCCTCATTGTTTTTCAATTCGATATAAATGCTACACCTAACATCAGAAACAATGCATTGACCTTTTAAAGAGTTGGAAATTCTTCTTCAAAATACCTGTCTGGGTGTGTTTTTATCGTTTTCAGTAGATATCTTAGTCATAACATTTTCAGTTGCTAACATCTGTTTAAAAAAAATTACCCGTTCCCGCACTAACAGATGCCTCCCGTCCATCCACTGCGATTCCTACGCACAGAGAACAGGCCAGTTCTTCTGAGAGCGAATCTGAGCAAGAAAATAGTGCGATTCCTCCGCCTGTTGCTTATGAGTCTTCTAATGAAACTCCTACTGGTACGGGGTTGTATTGTTGTATTGTGTTCTTATTTCATCCTGCATGCATTTACGGTAGAAAGAAACTCGTTTGAATTAACAGCTTTCCTTAATCATAATATTCTATTGCACGTATAATCTATAACTTAAAGACCACTATCGTTGTTTTGTGTGATTAGATGTGGCATGTAAGTTACTGTTCAAAGCAAGGACTGTGTTTCATGTAAAAGTGCTTTATTGTTTATCAAGGCTTATGCAATATATTGCGCATTTTAATTTTTTTAAAATGGTTTTATGGATCTAAACTCTAAACTCTAATTTATAAATTCAAACGTTTTTGATTTCAGAAAAAGAGGAGCCAGCAGCAATTTCAAGCTACAGAAATAGACAGTTTGGAGGTAAACGTTATAAAGTGTTTTTCGTTACTTTTGTATTTTATCGATAGATTCTAGTTTAATTATGTTTTATTATCACACAAAGTTTGTTTTGTTTGAACGCACACGGTTTGAAATGAGTTTTAGATAGAACTTTGTGATAATATATTTATTTTAGCGCACATAAATGTATTCATAGTTTTGATATTTGCCGAGAAACAAAACATAACATTATATTTTAGTTTTAGAGATAGGATTTCAAATATAATTTGTTTGTAAAGTTCTAAAATTAATTTTAGATGAGCAGTCCGATACAGCACAAAAGTACTGGAAGGAGAGAGTTTCGGGTTAGTTCAAAGGAAACGTGTTCAAATTTTGACATAAAAATGGTCTTTTTCATATGTTCAATCGTAAGACTCTCTGAATGAATGTTTAAGAATGAATGAATCATTTAAGAATAGCATGTGTCAAATCAGTTTAAACATTTCGATATGCCAAAATAGCAAGCCGGCTAGCGTGACGTATTAGGTAACGCATTCGGGGTACGTGGTTTGATTCCTGTGGCTTGCACTCATCGGTTATCGTTCAAAAATAGAAGTATGGCACAATATGACTAAAAAAAGGCAGACTGTGTAGTTAACCTAATCACATCATTGCATTTCCTATCGTTTATTTGTTTTTCAATTCAACAATTCTCGGTTTAACCGATAAGATTTAAAAGAAAATATAGAGGCTGGAGCTTTCAATGATGTTCGGTTAAAGCCGTAATTCAGTTTATCCGCAACTGTTCGACGAGCATCCACTGAAATTTCATTTTCAAATTTTAGTGACGTCATCAGAACTGCCCCCATTAGAGGACGAAGAGGAACCGGAAGACGCCGTGTATATGCGCGTGAGCACACTCAAAGACGAAGACGATCAATATGGGCTGCATGTGGCACATGGCTGGGATAATACTGCTAAAGGTGGCGGCATACAGCTGTATCCCAATGTGCCCTATATAGCGATTCCTATACCGAGGTTCCAGAGCAGAGTACAGGTATAGAAAATGTTAAAAATTGAAAATCGAAATGATAAATATAATTGTAGGCCTACATGTATTTTTAAGTAGGATATTTATATTTGTTTTTATTTAATAATTGGAATGTACTTGTCTATTTTTTTCCATTTGTACAAATCTACTTGATCAATCTATCCAGAATATGAATTCATTCAAGTATGACGCAGTTGTAGTTAAAACTTGAAATCACATTATCAAATCAATGCCTATCTGTCACAATTCAGGCTGTGCGATCAAAACGGAGCTTCAAAAGCGGGATTCACAAATGGCACATTCGGGAACTGCCTTTCTACTCGCCCAACCTCGAGATGGAGGAAGATATCCAGTGCAGTGGCATTCATATTGGTGTCGGTACGTTATGATATACAAGTGTTTTACGTAGGCATGTATAATGATTATCAGAGAAATCAAATGAAAAAATAACTGAGATAAGGCTATTTATCTTCGTGTAGAAATGGATTATCAAAATGAAAAAATTAAGTAACAATATAATCAAAAGCGCCATCCGATATTTCGTATCGGGTAGTGAACATAGAAGTGACACTAATTTAAAAGTGAAGTACATGTATTATTTAATCGAAGCTAGATTTTACCTACCAAGTAATGCCATGCTATTCCTGATAAGGACGATAATTCATAATACACACCTGGATACATACCACCAGCCCATATTCCATTTTTCTATTCCAGTAAATGAGGAGTACAGAAACTTCAACCAAGGCTTCCGCATCCATGACCTGGGACGATTTGCATGGTCGTGGGATAGCGCCACTGGTGAGGTGTGGGAGGCTGGCAAGCATATCCCTTCACAAGATGGTGATCAAGGTGAGAACGTGTAATTGAATTGGCGAATAGATGACTTGAAAATGATTTAGGATAGGTTCTCAAAGGACAAAACAAACGGTTAAGACACAAAGCAAACATCTTTCGATATCGGCGAAGAATTCTCAACCGAGTACAGCTATGTATGTAATCATGTATATTCTTATGTTTTAATCACTACATGTATGATTATTTCATGCGAGTTATATTGAACTCCTACTCTGCCATTTAGTTCTATGTTGAGAAATGTATCAATAATTTGTGTAACTTGATACTAATTATGAGTTATATTAGAATATATTTTACCAAAATGTTGTCCTTGATTATAGGTCCTCAAATCGACCTTCATGCTGGTATTACGGTGACCATGAACTTTTACCAGCACAAAGTGACCTTGGCATCAGGGTTAACTGTCATAACTGAACTCAAGAATATAAGAGGCAAAAAAATATATCCATATGTGCTGTTTAACCAGAAAGGTCTTTATCCTGTTGAAATCAAATACTTAGAAGGACCCGAAGGTTAGAATTTTCTACATTTTGTACATTGAATTACCATGTACATTTATACATATACGCATCATATTATTTGTAAAATGAGGACACGAATTTTTCTCGGTGTTTGTTGCAAAAAAGAAAGAATAATACTTAGATGACAAGATCATTGAAATATCAATTATATGCTATTTTTCAATAACATGTTACTTGATAAACATAGCTCTGGCTGGTGTGGTTTATGCAGACTTCTTTCTTTGGAAATAGTTAGGTAACTATATTGTTTGATTCCATTGTTAAAGAGTACTGTTACGGTGTTCTAAACGAGCTTCAAACCAAGGACGGCCAGCATCGCGAAGAACGTAGTAACTACCTGGGCCTCACGCGTGAGATCTCTACGAAAAGCAGTATGGTCGCCGTACAAAGCGGAATCAATTCAGCGCCGTATGATTGGGGAGCGGTGTCAAATGGGGTCAAAGTCAGCGTACGTATGCTGTGAATTTCACTTAAGATCTAGTATGTGAATTATGAACGCTTACGATTATAGGTTTTGCTTCATTATTCGTATCTTTGTAACATACACATTGTCTCTACCATGATGATGGTTATATCCGTTCGGATAATTAATGAAGCTGAGTACCAATTTGTTTTAGGTTTATGCACATATAAGTATTTAGCTCAGAAACACTCACATTGCCGTTATAAGTTTACTCTCGAACTTTATACATAAGCTCCCTATGCATGACTTTTTAAAAAAAAATGCCTTTAAATGTTTCTTTGAAATAAATTAGACGATCATGTTGCTTAAGAGTTATCTATTAACTATTTATAAGTTAAACAAGCAGTCGTAGACGGCAAAGCCCCCAACCTCCAACCCTCATTTTCTGTTGAGTTCCCTACCCCTTTTTCGATTTCCATATTCATATCCCTATATTTCTATATTTCCTTCCATTTTTTCTCATTTTTCATTGGTTAACTATTTATTGATTCTTTTTACTGTTAATTTTGGCCATAAAAAAACTGATTTTTATTTATGACATTATTTTAATGTGTATGTCTTTAGTAGAACACCCAATCTCCAACCCTCCTTTATCATTTCCTGTTCTATCTTTTTTCATTCCCTGTATAATTTCCTCTGTTACTATCTTTCTATGATGTTTCTCTAGTTTTTCATTGAATCCTCTAATATAAAACTATTCGGTTTGCATATGAACACCAAGTCAAATTTAAGTGGTTCTGATATTCTAAATATTTCGATAGAACACTCAAACATTTTCATTTAACTAAAAAGAATGTAATATGCAGAGTAATTAGAATATTCATTCGCGTATATTAATAGATTCATGTTCATAACAAACTGTTGGAAATTAGCATAACAAATATATTTTTCTTGGTTGAAAAGCGATTATTATGCCCAGAATCCACTTGTGGCGCAATAATTCAATGGGAAATCGGCAGATTTACTTAGCTGCTGGGTGCCCCTAAAAGGCTAAAGGTCCATGCTTGCTTAGAATCCTGTTGTGTGTGTGGGCTTTTTGTTAT
>LQRL01177102.1:0-11081 GCA_001703475.1 Hydroides elegans
TCATCAGGTAAATAATTGAATTCTTCCTTATTATTCCTTTGGCTATTTAAGACACTCAAGCCAAAACGAGAGAAACGATTGTCATTTTAAATAATAAAGATACATAACATTTGGTTTTCATAATATTTCAGACTGTTCTCAAAGGTTTTAGAATATCTTTTTTATTGTGCGCAATACTTACTTAATAATAACTTTAAGAAATGGCTTTCTAGCTGCAGGAACTTAAGGAACACCTTTTTTAGATTTTTGTCGATTTTTATCTATTATTTCGTCAATTTACTGTTTAATCTTATTAAGATATATAACGCTAGGCTTAATTAGCTGAAGTACAACTAGAAATTGGTAATTTATCCCAGTATTACTATTTCCATTTTTCATATATAAAAGGTGTTCCTCCAATGATTCTAGCCAGCTAGATGAGCGCAGTGTGCTCAGCTAGCTACAAAAAAAACACCTTTTTGCAACAAATATTTTTCATAAATGTATTTCTTTTTACATGTTTCAAGGTAACAAGCGATTTTATGCTCAAATAAACACCTTTTGAAAATTTGGTCGTGGGTGCCCTTCGTTTATATTGATTCGTTTCAACTTACAATATTCAGGATAGTTTCAGTTAAGAAAAAAAAATCAAGAATGTTGATTTGTACGTTTCATTTACATTGTGTTCACAAATTTCATGTCTCAATGCTTGTAAATTAGTTATTGTCTGTTTATTTTGTACGATATTCCATTAATGAATAACTGGTTCTCTACTATCACTCTATTTTGGTTATTATGATTAGACACCATGCAATAACTCATTTTTTACATTCAATAGATTTAGAAAATGAGTTATTGCACGGTGTCTAATCAAAATAACTGAAATTGAGTGATAGTAGAAAACCATTTATTCATTATCGGAATCATCGTACAAAATAAACAGACAATAACAAATTTACAAGGATTGAGACTTCAAAGGAATCATGCAACAACTTTTGTTGTTAGGTCAATCAAATAAGCAAAGAGCACATAAAATGATGAAATCCTAATTTGAACAGTGTAAATATAAATTATATGGTGACTGAGTGCATATGTGAGTCCAAGAGGTATCTGCAAAACTATGCTGTATTACAAATCATTCTAATATAATGCAACTTCTTATTTATATATAATTGATACCTAGAATGAATAATGTTGATGATATATAAATAGAAATGTATTTAAATAGATCTTAAAAGAAATGTATGTGGAGCTAAACAGATTTCAATCATATTTATTTCAAACATTCCAAATAATAGTTATAAAGAGACCAATTTAGGGGAATAATTTGCTCTGAATCGCTTATAAGAGTGATAAGAAAAGTTAGATCTGGATCTAGATCTGCACCATGTTTTGTTATACAACAAATAAAAAGACATAATATCGTAAATGTCAGTTAACCTATAAAGAAATATATCAGTTTAACAACACTGTTTGAAATAAACAACAATATTAATCCTTTTAGCACTGGTTTGCATGGTTACTTTTAGTTGTCACTTTACGGAAATATACAGAAGTAAATGACATCTTGAAACGACGTGGGAACCAATGGATATTACTTAGAGTATGGTCACACGGGAAGCGTTTTTTAATGTATTTCTTATGGAAAAACTAAAAAAAACATATGTTCCGATTTTACCATGGTATATGCTTTAGAAAACACGTCAAAAGCGTTTCCCATGTGGCTAGGACCTTAGGCCGTGGCTACATTGGCGTGAAATAGAAGCACTTTTCGGGGTTACGGTACATTTTAGTTACATTTGCGTGTAGTGGATTTTTTTCGTGCTTTCCAAAGCATTCCTTATGGAAAACCTAAAAACACTCGTTACCTTTTTATACCATTAGGCGCGTTTATCTGTACATGTAGGTCCCAAAAACAAATACATTGACAAGCAGGGTTTGCCAAAATGCTCTAAAATGTCCCAAAAGCTCAAAAACGCTTCCTGTGTGTACATTATTTCATGTGGGTCCGATGACACGCTATTTAACTAATATGTTGGCTATAAATCATTTTGCCAATACAATAGATCGTTGAGTTTTTTGTAGTGATGTGATGATAAGTGTGAGATAACAAATCACTATAACTTATAGAAAAAGTTAATTTCTTAACACGCGCGCTTCCTAATTTTTGCTTTTTCCCTCTATATCCTACATAATAATGATTGCTAGAGACGATGTCATATTGTTGCATAATGACGTTTTTCGGACGTAACAGTCTTTGGCGAAACGAAAGAAAAATTTCTTTGAAATATTGCTTTGTAATCAGACCAAATAAGCACGCTGCGATGACGTCTCGACGACAAATTATTTCATAAAAAAGTTTCATTTCTGCTTAAACACTGGTAATAACTTTGATGTTAGATCTATTTAAGACGTCATTCCAACCTATGTTATCGAAAGGGAAGATACTGAATTATCGATCATGCAAACTATATATCAATCTTTGATATCTTTAAAATTATATCGAAAAAAACGAGTATGGTCCAAAAACATACATTTTCATGGGATTTTTATTTGGGAAATCGACATGTAGCATGATCAATTTTCATGTGAGGGAAAAGTCTAATCAGTTAAGGAAAAGTCCTGTATTTATAGGATGTTTTGATAAATACTTCCTTTCTCTAAACAGATTGGTTATACCATTGATTAGGGAAAGATAAATTGTTCAGCTTTCACGAACAACATGGGACCTCCCACAAAGTTTTCAACAAATTTTGTAATTGATATCAGATTGATACTTTATAATGTAATCTTTTAACTTCGAATCAAAAATATATGTTTGAAAATATTAAACAATCAGAACAATGATTTCCGATTGCATATATATATATATATATTTGATATCTTTTAAATTCAATTCAAAAAACAAAAATGGCTAAACATAGTGAAAATCAACTTATTTGTCCGTTATTTCGGCTAAATTTATATGAATTTTATTTTGATTTCCCAATGCATTTATAATCAGTTTGTAAATAATATATCAAGTCGTGGCCTTAATCGCTTACGTGTCTGGCTACACGAGGGCGACGAGCGAAATCGCTGCGAAATGGACCGATCGCGATGGTCATATAAAATTAGCGATTTATTATTTTCTATATATCTCGGATCGCTATGAGCGATTTCAAAACGCAGATGCAAAATCGCGTCATGTAGTTCTGCATGACCTAGAAGTTATCTTATTCGAATATTATCAACTTCACAATTGACTCGACGAAATCATTCATCTATTGAACAACTTTCTTCGCTATGTATCAAATATCAACCTCATCAATAGCTATTAGCAAGGTGAACCAAATACATTCGAAAAAGACGTCGTAGGATGTTTAAACGACGTTGATATTTGGTATCAAGCGAGAGGTTCTGGGACGTTATATCTTGTGGTGAACATATGAGCGACGTTTTACTGACGTCGAGATGGGATCTGGCGTCAGACATAGAACCTCGCGACGCAAAATGAGGTTCACTTGAATTGTTATGTAGTTGAATTTTTGACGTTAAGTTACAATAAGAACGCATGGTACATTACCGAGTGGGTAAAGTAAAGTGAAACCCAAAGTCAGGTGAGATATTCACGATTCATCACGTTTGGAAAGGCAGACGAAATAATGCTGCGGTAAGCATTCGTGAGAAAAGAAGGTGTCAGAATTGTAATTGCTAAAACCTATGCACCGGTGGCTGGCATCTAAACACCTGATTTTCAGTGATGGATATTTCTTAAGCATGAAGGTTTCGAACTTGATGTCAGATTTAATCGGAAGCCATCGCATATCCCCTAGCAAATAGCTACGCATATGCTATTTGAACACGAACGATCGCCAAATCAGCGAATTCGTGTCATTAAGGGCTAGCAAATTATACATGGTAGTCCGAAAGACCTCGAATTTCACTATGCAAAAAGACTTGATATCTGTTAAAATGCTTTTATTATTTTTTTTTTTTTTGCAAGAAAATCTTATTGCAACTGTATTGTAGCAAATCCATAAACGATGTTGTGATGTTACAAATGTATTGCTGAGTATAAAAGTTAGACGTAACACTCATTTGGACTCACATGATATTCGCTATTTGCCCACCATAATTGTCACAAACTATTCTATCAGGCGTTATTTATTTGGTAGGGGTCAAGGTGCCAAAAGATGTGTGTCTGTTTGCCGAGCGAATTATGGCCAAAATTAGGTATCGAATCGCAACAGAATGACTCTCACAAATTCTCAACTATCCCAATCCAATTAGTCCTATCAGGCACAATCACTCTTCTGTTTCATCAAATGCTGGGCGATAATATCACAATTTAGCTGACGAGGCGGGCTTTTGGGAGAGTCACAAATATGGCGTGCGTTCGCTTTTTGTTTTTCGTTTCGAAGTAGGCAAAAGCTGTGCGACGTTAAGAGGACGTTTTTATTTGGTCAAATATGATACACAATGTTATGTTATTTCTTGCGTCAATGACGTAAGAACAACGGCGTCGCGAAGATATCAGAAATACATAAGACAACTTTCTCCCGACGTCCGAACATATATCACGCGTCGAAACTTTCTTACAAGGACAGCGCCATATAAACGGAACCTTTTGAATACGACGTCGTGCCAACGTCGGTACGGCGTACATTTCCAAGTTGGTTGGATGTGGAAATATGACGTTAATTTAACCAAGGATTCAGTAAAGTAGGATGAGCCGATTGAGCCTTATGTTCGATCAAACGTGAGGTATTTGTAAATTATTGTGAACAATTAAAGGGTGAAATGCAAAACAAACACATTCAGATGTACTTAGGGAAATGAAGCTAACGAAAAAGTGAAAATGATTCTTAAACTTATGTTGTCTGCGAAATGAAAATCAGGGAACGCAATTTACCGATACTGGAAAACATTATTATAGCTGAAGGCTGCCACTAGATTAGGTTGTTTTGTTATAAAATGTGTGGTTGCTCAATTTATAGAAACCCGGTCGAATATTCAACATGACTTCAATAACTGTTTTATTGACTCAAATTAGTATTAATTAATTGATAATAGTAACAATAATCGGTTTTTATATAACGATTAGCGATGTCTACGACTAACTCGAACCGCTTTACAATTCACATAATAACAAATTCTATACTATTTATGATAACCGATAATTGATAGAAATCAAGGTCTTCGAGAAAAGTCATGCAAGTTTTGCGTAAGGTTCTGCCTAAAAAGTAGTGCATTAATCGGCTTGACCTATCCATATTTAACCTTCATAATTAGACACAAAAAGACACAAAAAAACAGAAACAAAACAAACCATATCCCAAACCTCCCATCTCGCTGTCCGACCATGTCACACACGCTACATTTATGTCACATTGTTCAGACGCAATCGACGACCTCTCGCCCCATAAATAACGTGCCAATCATATTAGGCGTTCGTTACGGCGTCATTACGTTGACGCAGGCCGCCAGATGGGGTGAAGATGTCACTGTTAATGACCGCGTTATGGACACGCTCTGGTCTCTATCAGCCACGTGAAATGGGAGCAGTTTGTTCTCATTAGGTAACAGTAAATAATCGACTTTATAGAGCTGGGGTGGTTGTATTGGGAAGTTTGTAAGACGTCACAATAAGGAATAAAGACGTTGTTGCGGTACATTTGATAGGGATAGTACCACATCGAATGATTTGTTAATTGAGGTAATGATGACGTTACAGCACGATATGACGTTCGGTGAATTTAAAGAAGCATCATCCAATCAAATTCAATAAACCAAAGAAATATATTAGAAACAACATCGAATAAGGTCTGGTCTTGTGAACGCGAATTACAAGGGTACCATTTCTATAGCATTTTATGTCCAAACGGCAATCAAACCATGGCATTGTTAGCGTTTATTTTATGCGATGATGATAAGAAAAAAAGCAAGGATCAAGGATTGTGTCCACATAATAACAAACGACAGAAAAAAATGTATGTCGAAAATTCGCCATTAGATACCACAAAACTCTTTGCTTCGATTTTCCTGCGTTCTAGCGTTGCAAACTATAGGTTGGTTTACACATAAATTATCCGTTTTGCGTTAGTAAAAACACTTAAAAATACCTGAAACTTGCTGGCCCTTGTAAGGAGGTATAAACAGAATGGCATTTGTATGAATTATGAAAATGAATACATTAATGATAACCATATGTCCCTTTTAGCATGCTAAAAGTGGAAATCTTATCTTCCTGCACTTTCTCTTCTCCCTTCTAATAACCCAAAAAAAAAACGATCTCTGCTCATTGTGTTTCTGGTGCATCTGCGAACTAGCATTTCGTTATCTATCCCCTCTTTCATTTCCTTCTCTTCGCGCTTGGTGTGCCAACGTGAAAATATGGGTGCTGTCATTTCGTTCAAGTGGCACCCATTTCGCACCATCATATATATTCCTGTATTATCTATAAATGGCCGAGGAGCTTCTGTCCAAGTTATCTCTCGAATACTTTGTATCCCTTAAACAATGCTCTGGATATTGTGTATGGAGGGATGGGTTTAGACAACGGCTTAATATGGTCGTTTTTGGTTAGTTATGGTCCGTTCAATTTCTCGATATTTGACATAGTGCAGAGTCGTAATGTTATAATTATGGATTGAATAGTTGTCAAGGTATCGCCGCGGAAAATGACGCGAGGCAACCTTCGGGCTTGTTCACATGGGAAGCGACGCGCGACAATTTACTTATTTGTTCTTTATAAAACAGGCGATGCTCTGTCGCAAGTTTTATAAAGAACATACAAGTATATTGTCGCGTGTCGCTTCCCGTGTGAACAGGCCCTTCGACGTATCTTCAAACTGCAACTGGTTGAGCAAAACATTATACTTGCTCACCCACAAGCGAAACCGCAGCAAACCAATTAAACAGTAGTATATCTCTGACTTATATTAACAAAGTATAGGGTATTCAAATCATAACAATATTGGTGAAACAAAAGCCGCTATAAGAACAAAAATAAATAATGTTATTTTCAAAACCTAGGTTGTCTATGTAACACCGTTGTAAAACATTTGAACTGACACCTCCAAGAAACAGACAGCGTATCTTTCGAGGGTATGGCGCACGGGGGTCGGGGTGAAATAGGAGAAGATGGGTGTTATTACGATATTTCTGCTTGTTTACAACCGCGCCGCAACTCGCATATTATCAATAAGTATCTTTGCTAACTTTGCTTTACAATCAAAGACATACCATAATTAAGCCTCTAAGTTAACCATTCCTAACCGGTGTACACTCCTCAAAATGACACCATCAGGAAACATCTTTTCAGGGGTGGACGGACGCAGAAGATGGGTGTTATTACGATATTTGCACTGTTTTACCGCCGTCGCAACTCACATATTATCAATAAGTATCTTTGCTCACGTGGCATGATGGATCAGCGCCACTCTGTTCGGTGAGATTCGGCGAGATTTCGCCCCAGAGCCACTTAAACAAAACCACTCTGGATAAGCTCACAAGATTTACCACCTTCTTATCTCGTGGCTTCCTCATGACGTCCACAACCTCCTCATTCTATATAGTATACCCCACTACATAGCAAAAATATGTTGTTAACGTCACAACCTAATACATCATTTTAAAAACGTTGAGCTCACAAGATTTACCACATTGCTAACGTGTGGCTTCCTCCTAACGTCCTCAGCCCCACTCCTTGCTAGCTTGTTCCATACCATATAGCTCACCACTTGGCAAAATATATTGTTAACGTCGCAACATAATACGTCAATTTAAAAATGTTAAATTCAGCATATTCTTATCATGTGTTTCTGACGTCCTCAGCCCCGCTCCTTGCTAGCTTGTTCCATACCACTTGGCAAATTATGTTGTTAACGTCACAAAATGACGTGTCATCTTAAAGGCGCTAATCAATCCTTTGTATAGGAATGAGTTTTCCGAGCGTCGTATCGTCTCAAATACTTTTGATTCAACAGGAAAGGATAATTTGTTGTACGTCAAATAAAGCGTTCTTTATGTATGACTAGGAACGTTTTCAGTTTTCTTGTCGATTTACCATCATTTTATCGTGAATTTCCTGACCACCTTATTTCCACTCTTCTCCAACCTGTGCAATACCATAAAGATAATCACCTGCATATAATATCACGTTAACGTAAATTCAATGACGTTGACACTGTGTATGTATAAGAACGGATTATCAGAGCGTCGTATTTGACGCAAATACTTGCGACTAAAAATGAAAAAAAAATGCTTTACGTTATAAAAAACACTCCGAAAAATGATCATTTTAGATAGAAACACTTTCGGGTGTTAATGTTCGCGACGATGTAGACATTTTTGTGACGCTCTGTTCCGAGGGGTTGGGGATCGGTGGGGGACTATTAAGCCCAAAATTACGAATGCAAATATACATTAATCTATTGTGGTGTCATCGTCTTTAAATCACAACATGCGTCCCACTAAGATATATAATCCTTGCCATAATTTTAGAGCATATCTTTCATTATATTTCATGTAATGCATGTTTTGAAAATGTAAATTTATGTTTTGTTTTTGTTGACTGAGTTGTTAAGGAGACTAGAACGGGTTTCAACGTGTAGCTGTTCTAGTTTTCGTTCACAATAAACAATAAACGTGCTAATTTACAAATCGCGGATCAACACCATGTATCCATAAGAATTGTAATATATCGTAATAAATGATGAGTTTTAATTATTATGATATTAATAAAGTAACGTTGTTCTGATGCAATTTTACTTGTTTATTATCAAAGTCGTCTATTCATTTCGGTTAATTATTGATATTACACGATTAATTCATGTAGGCATTAATCAAGCGAGGGGGTCTAATCAAAGGTATAAGTTGTGAATTAAATATTTCTTTGTTCTTTTTAGCATTGTAAGTTGCGAAGATATTAAATATAAAAGAATTGACCAGGTATGAAATAGCAAATTGTTATAATAAAATCATTCTTATTCACCTAATGCCACTTCTCGGTTTTACATCACCTGTAAATAATGTGTTTAGATGTCTTCAGACGTAAAATCACAATAAATGAGAGATAAAGGATAATTGGTTGAATAAAGTATTGGTTTCATTGTTCCAATTTATTATCTTTCCAATTCATTTTTATACATGAAGGCATATCAAACGATGGCTTACGCGATAATATAACAACATACAAGTGAATTAAACTATATTTATTTACTAATAAAGAAAATAAAGTTGCCATACTTTGGTATTTCTTTACAAATGGGTATACTCAGCGACGAGCCCATATTGTATTTTAATGATCAATCATACATACTTATTGCTACTGAATGGTTTCGTTATTTTAATTTGACAATTTGTAGTGCTTAGTGCACAGACATGGTTAATTAGAAAAAAAATGTTTCTTTTTTTGACAGATCATAGAGCGTTTGTCCTATGTCTCAAGATCCCGGGTCCGAATCCGACCCGGATGGTTGCTCGAGATTTAGCGTGTGTTCTGACGGATTTCTGGAGAACTCGTCCTCAAAACCAACTCGCCCCAAAAACCAACTCGCCCTCAAAATGACTTAGAGCTTTTGTTAGATGAGTCGCCCTCAAAAGTGAACGATTACACATGATCCTTTGGATATCTCGTCCTCGGACAAATAAGGGGTTGATTTTTTTTTGTTTGATACACTTATACTATAATTATTTGAAGAACATACATGTCTGTGGATTTATGTATGAATCTTATTACTTAGATATAAATATGTATGAGCAAAATTGATATGCACTGTATGATGGACTTCATAATTGCAATTGAATTGCACTTTGTTACGACAAGCATTGAGGTTTTCTTTTAGTATTTTATGTAAAATCTACTTTTTATTTTCGAAAAGTGTTCGATTTTATTAAAGATTGCACAATATATTTGTACGGAATGATAAAATAGTTTATGTTAGTAAGTAAATGAACCATCGTGGTTTTTTTTTTCAAAAAAAAACTTATCTATATCTAAAATATATATTGGAACGTGTATTATCAAAAACAATTGCGGTTTGGGGACAAAATGACGCGTAAACCTATGAATCTCCTTTTTTTATCATTCAATAAAATGGAATAAAAGTGAATAAAATCATGCATGGATAACTAATATTAAAATTGAGAAATTAATAAATGTTTAGCTAATGTTATAAGATTTCGGTCTAAAGCAATGTACACGTATTTGGACAACAATTGCAACAATCTAAGTTTTGTTTAGCATGCGACATATTTTGATTTAGGGTTATATTCCGAATCATGTTACAGTTCACTGTAATATCGTTTCCATTTGGTATTTTATATGCATTTGATTTTATTAGGGTAAGGAAATCTGTGGGGTTTTACTGCGATCGCGCACTGACACATTCAAAGAAAAATATGGTAAATCCAGCGATATTGGTTTTTCTTTAGAAGTATTTTTTTTTTGAATTTCGCTGTGCAAGCATCAAATTCCGCAAGTGCATGTCCATACAATTGCTTTTACTTTAAAGCTATAGATCTATGATATAAACGTCATTAAGTTATTAATATTTTATAGATAAGTTATAAATAAATAATTGGTAAAGATACAAAAACATTTAAGATTGTATGTTTATCATCATCAAAAGGCGGATCAAACACAAGATGCATACATCGATATGGATGAAAGCATCAAAAGACGGATCAATTTTTTTTTCCAACACCAACATGAAGGGCTGAACGCTGAACCAAAGAGGATTAACGTTTTGAGGACGAGATATCCCAATGAACAAAGCTTATTACGGGACGAGTTCTCTCGCGGGTCGAGTTGGTAACAAAACGGGGCGAGCTGGTTTTGGGGACGAGTTCTCCTGTTACCTTCTGACGTTCTGACACTGATTTACAGAAATCTATTACGAAAATCTTCGTTCGCTCATTATCATTCAATTCTCTAAAAACTACCTGTTAGTTTTATATGTTTATCTAAAGATTATATTCTAATAGAAATCCGACCAAGTATCGTGCTTTATCCCTCGGATGAAGGATCCTTTTCGCGTTTTTGGTTTTCTATCAGATAAATCAAAAGACAAAACTAAAAAACACTGTAGGTAGCGGGATAATCCCGGGATAATCTC
>LQRL01177121.1:10872-21245 GCA_001703475.1 Hydroides elegans
AAAATTTCTTAAGAAACCTGGAAATAAGTCGGTTATCCGATTTTGACTCGGGCTATCTTCGAATTACACCTCTCGACTGAGTCTCGAGGTTAGTAATTCTCTTATCGCCCTCACAAAATCGGATAACCTATACTTATTCAATGAAAACTAAATGTTTAATTATCATCAAATGGGATAATTTGTTAGTTTGAAGGTTACTTATCTTAATGTTTCCAAATCAATAATCTATTTCTAAGTACTAAAGAGTGTTTTTGAGTTAGCACCTTATCGCACGGCAACCCTCATTAGTATAAAAATGTCTAACTGAAAGGGATTTTTAGTAAGCACCTTTAAGCACGGCAACCCCATTTAGTACAAATATTTCTGAGGAGTCAAATGATTGTTAGTTAGCACCCTATATCACAGAGACCACAATTAGAAGAAACATTTCATATTTATCAAAAGCAAAAACAAATATACTTTTGTTGCAGCGATGACCGGAATGCCATCCTGTTTTGGTCAAGGAACTAAATAACAACTCAATTGCAGTGACCAGAATAACCTCCTGTTGTGGCAAAGAAAACGAGTCTTCCTCTTCTTCAAAATAACGGGAGCAACAGCATATACTTAGCCCTTTTGCTCCCTGCACATTACTTATTCATTACTTATTGCATTATAAAGTCTGTTGTTTTCAAGCCCGTGTTGTTGTCTCCTAGGTAACGGGTGACGTCAGAATGGATCACTCAGACAGCACAGAAGAGGTCGCCCGCTTGAAAACGATCAACAAACAAATGTACGACTATGCGCTCAACAAAATGGGCACGGCCGCATCCCGGGTCAACTCGGCCAACACTTGACGACGGACGACATGGTTGCTAAGGGCCAAGCAGTTACTGTATTCTATGGAAGGATCCGTGTATAAGCTGATGTATAACCTCATGTATAAACCACGGTTAACCTGATCACATTGCGTCGAGTTTTAGGGGTTAGTGCATTTAGTTCGGGCGTCCTATAAATAATAAGGTTCTATATCCCTAGGGTTAGGGGGTTGATGGTATGAAGGAGAACCCAGATTATATATTTGACAGGTTGTGTCAACATTATGATACGATTTTAATTGCGTTTCTATGTGCTTAACTAAACAAATACAATTATAATGTTCTTGTTTCTCTGGAAGTATGTTCATCATCATATTAAACTTCAAAGTATTAAATTGAGTGATAGCGCCCATCTTTAGAACAAACCGGCGAAATCGAAGTCGTGTAGTACGTTATAGCATATAATTTAGTGACATGATTTGAGTTCTACACTTACATTTAGAGAGAAACCTAAGTATAAAATTACCGTAAGATACTTTGTAACGTTTCCATGACCATGCAATTTGTTAAGCAATTTTACCTTCATTATCTAAAAATTCCATTTTAGCCAAAGACATTATTGTTTAGAAGCATGTATTAATCATTATTAGTCTTTCAGAAATAACGCTTTATCCGTGTTTCTGTTGACCCTACTGATATAGTAACTTCAAGGTAATTTTAATGTACAATGCATTTGTAATTTTGAAATGAACTGTCATTTGAGAAAGCCTGATCAACACATAGGCCTAAATAAATTTATGCCATTGACAATAAAAACTATTTTCAGTGTATCGATTCAGGTGTTATTAGGGTACTATGAATAGAGTTTCTAAAAAAGAATCCAGTTAAAAAAACCATCACACAACCCTGGTTATTTGATAATCATCAATTGTGTCTTATTTGGTTGAATGTATTTTTCCGGAATAGCATTGCAACCCCCACGACTGTAATCTTAATTGTATCGCCCTTACCAGCAGAATCACTGGATCTTAATGTGCTACAACTATCACTCATTTCTCATTAAGACATATCAATAGCGGCGGTTCAATTGTGATATTGAGTGGGTGAAACATTCATCAAGCAATTCTTTAGGTATCACGTTACTTTGTATAATCCTTTATAGAAATTATTCGTGTTTTCGAAATGTTGAAAAGAAGGGGCGCCCCTTTTCATTTTTTTTTCTAATATGGCGACGATCCGTAGGTGTTTCATTGAATAAGAAGGATAATTATTCCATAAGACTGACGAGGCTACAGGGACATCGAGAGGCAATATAGAGCTTCAGCGAAGGGAAATCAGTCAATTCAGGATGGCAACTAACTCAAATACGATGCCATTTTTATAAATGATAAATTGTCTGCACATAGTTTTCCCGTATTTTCTTAAATAAGTGTTCAGATGAATTTTATGTATCCTTGTATGTATCCAGAAACGATGCTTTAAGAAACATTAATAGATAACAATGTCTGTGTTTGTTAATGTCAAACTGCACTCTACAAGTAGTTTTTCTTATATTAAAAAAATCGAGACCCGAAAGTTGAAAATTAAAGTCATCAACAGCTCCATTACCCACCTTGCAAGAGACCCCAATCCGACCCCTAAAAAAATAGGAAAAAGTGAAAATTATGCGCCTTTCAAATTGGATGCTTCGCTCCATTCATTAGGATAATGAATGCAGTAATGGGGCCGTTTTTGTTTCGATTATCTAGCGCAGTTCAGTAATGTTGCTAGCAAATACCTGGTATTATTACTCATTTCAAGGAATAAGAGAGAAACATTACTTTCATTAATTACACTAATGCCTGTGACGCACGGATATATCATGTGCCGTTTCTATTATTTTTTGTCGGGTAAAATTATTTCATATACTCTTCTACAATATAGAATTTTTGTGAATGAATATGATAACTTTAATGATTTTTATATATTTTGTCAAAGTTAGGCATTTTGACTTCCTGTCAAACGACAAATATCTTATTTTATGTATCGACTCTTAACAATGATTTGTCCGTTCTCAAATCATTATCTCCAGGCGTTGCAGATGAGATTTCTTATATTTAATCAATAAAATGTAGGCTAATAGGAATTAATTATAACATAACTTGTATCAGTAATGTAATCTGAAGTTTGCTTAACGCTGTAAGATTCCTCCATGATGAATGATTTAATGAGATGTGTGCTTTTTCTCGATAAATCTAATAATTTTGGATGCTACTAAGAAATATAATTATTATATTTCTTAGTAGCATCCTATATTATATGCCCGGTATGTATAGGCTACCTTTGTTTAAAATTCATAAATATTTTTATCAAATTGTTTCATGGTCTAAAGGCTTAAGTCCGCATGATGGTAAAACTAAAACATTTCAAGTTGTGCATAATTTTTTTCTTTCGAATATCTAATAATTTAAACCATTGATTAGTGATTGGCGAGTGATAGAATAGTAAATAAAGTATTTCAATAGTTGTAATGTCTTATTGTTTGTGCAGCATTATAAAACATTCAAATAGAAACTTTAACTTATCTTAAAGTTGATGATTTAAGTGAATAACTCTCATTCGTATATAGAAAAAGGAATGTTTTTTTAGGGAAATGTGATGCCTTTGATGTCGAGTATGAATTAAAAAAACTAAACACTTAATATATTTTCAAGTTTTAATTTTTACATATCACGTTTTGTAAAGAGTATAGTATGTCATATTGAACAATAACATGTTAAATGCACCAGAAGAAATATAGCGTAAACATATGAAACATTTTGGACATACTAATCAGCTCATTTGTAACTTAACATATATTCTACATTGCTTTGCATTTCTTTTGTGAGTTCACTTATTCATACCTAGTTGTCTAATGGATAGTTAACTTACAAATGAGCTGCAGCTAGTTTGTCTTAAAACGGTAATAAATTTAACAACCATTGCAAACGTATACCATACTTTAAATAGCTATTTTCATCTAAACTATCAACAAAAACTTCAACAAAAATAGTTTAACAGTAGAAGCCTATATAACGCTTTTGAAAGTTTTTCATCATATGTCAAAAGTCTTATTCAGAAGAATATTTAAATATCAGAATATGTCCAATTCACAGTTTTGATGCAACTCTATTTAACTTTAATATAAAAACATACATCGGTTGAAACATCAGGTAAAACAAATAGAGAATTCGCATGAATATGAACATCAGGCTTTATTCAAATACAGTTATTGAAGGCACAAGAAACCGAAATTACATTTATTTGTAAAAGTGTATTTTGATTTTCTATTTGGAATTTGTATTTGCTGTTTGTTCAATGTGAGACTCATATAGAGAATCTGTCAAATGACGCTGTTTCCATATGAAATACATTGAAAACCACGGGTTCTTACGAAAAGGCCTCCCATGTTGCCATGCGCTTAGCCATAATATTATAGATGATTTGTCAGTTATGTATTGTATAATTATCTTAGAATTATGTTTTCATCGCCATGAATTATTACACTCGAATAAGACTACGAAAATAGTAAGCAACAAGCTGAAGCAATATCCTTTGATAAATCAAAAATGGTATCCAAATATGACACATACCCTGTATGATGTAAGGGAAAAACAATATATTGTATGTTTGAGCATAGACCTTTGATAGATGAATATATATTCAAAACAGATACATGATTTTGATTTAAAAGCAAGAATGAAGCCTCGACATCTCAAAGCACATTGCATGGGTTATACAAAGGTGCTTGAGCGTATACCATTTGATGTCATAAACTCAATATCAGACAAAACAAAAACAACAGAAGCATTTATAATATATATTGAATAACCTATATATATCTTAATGAACACAAGACATACAACAGTCATATAAATGCAATTATGCATCTACGGATTCCTTTTCTAATCGAATTAACGGTATAGAAGAATGACCCTTGGCACCACCACCATATCGTGTACTTCCATTGTTCCTATGGCCATTAGGGGAGCCGTGTATTTCGGCACTATTCGTGTTCTTTATTGCTAGTAACGCCTCCTCGTCTTCCTCCTCTATACTGTCTTGCGGGGATATAGCGTGAAAGGGTCCTAACCCGGAGCTGCTACAATCCACACTTGCACTTCGCGAGCCCCGCGAGTAGCGGTCCCTGCGCGGCATAGAACTAGATATGGCTTCGGAGTTTTTACGTTGCAACCGATATCGATGCGGTGAACCGCGTGTATTTTGTGATATCGATGTACGACTAGATCGCGGGGCCAGTTCTTCGTCATAGCGCATGAATTCATTGAAAACAGCGTCAGTTCTTTCGTCAATGCTGTAATCACGGACCACCGGGAGTTTGCTACGAGCCGAGTGTTGTTGCTGCTCGGATTTGGTGCGAATGATCTTATTGAATATCGAGAATCGGGCCGCACTCTGGTTATCTTCGAAACTATCACCAGAGGGCTGATCCGATCGCGAGTCACTTTCACCTTCTTGAACACTTTCGTGAATGCGAATATTATTATGCTTTGGCGCGCGGAAATCCCTTCGCTTCTTCGATGCGGTCTTGGCTGCTCGTCGATCGAAGTAGTGCGACGAGCGATGGGGACCTGATCGACTCGGTTTATGACTTTCCGGAAGTGACGACGAACGACCTTGCTGTGACACGATCGCGTGAACACGTGGCGATGTTGGCGATTTCTTCGCGGGTTTACTTTCGGGTGGTGGTATCTGAAACGCTGGAGTGGGCGTTAACATGTTTGATTTTGGTGATTTCGGTGAGATCTCCGGTTGCGTTTGTGAGTTCTGTGTTTCCAGTGATTTGTAACCACTGTCTCCGCGCATTTGCTGTAGCTTATGCGATGAGCTATCGCCTGTGCTATCAGTGTTATCAGTCGTACCCGAAGACTCAAAGGAAGTCGTTGTCACTTCCTGTCTACTCGATTCCGAGGCATCACCGTCCGTATCGATTGTCTCAAAACTATCAAAACTCGTATCGTTGGGTCTTTGCGGGTAGTGACCCGGTGGGTAGTTTTGATTACGCTTACTTAAAATGCTCTGATATGATTTTCGCCGGTTTTCGTACTTTGGTGGCAGCAGCGTGGCCGAGGATCTACGTTGTTGCGTCGTGGTTGGGGCATGGTGCGGTGCTGGGTTCGACATATTGCTTTGCGTGACCGTGGGTTCGGTGTTCGAATCAAACGAGGATGTCGTAACCGAAGTGGGTTGTTCGATTTCCTCCGGGGAGAACTCCTCGGGTGAGGAATGATCTTCCATGCGCACTGTGTCGCTTAGTTCTTCGTCCTCCTCAAAGGTGGAGCGCAAGTTCCACAGCTCTTTGTATTTTCGCGTGCCATTCAGAGTTTCAGTTTCACTTTCGTTATTCATTTCGATATCTTCAACGATGCCGTCGATCATTCTATCGTTGATATCCTCGAAGCTGCCAATGTCATTATAGCTGAACTTGAGCTTTCCACTGCGACTCGACACAATATCTGACATAGTACCGAAATGCGGGTTCGATGATGGCAATCGAGAGAATTCCGTGATTTTGAATTTGTCATAATTGTCGTAATCCAATCGCCTCGGTTCCCGGGACCGACTTCGAAGCTGCACAAAGTCTTCTTCATAACTCATGACCCTACGACTATTAGCGTATCGCTGATCGAGTCTTTGAGCAGTGATATCCAGACTCCGCACCTGGCGATCACCGTGTATAACACCTAAACTATTGCGCGGTTGTCGGACCCGATCCAAACTGGGTAATTTCCTAGGTATTCGCTCACCACTTGAGTCTCTTTGCTGCAGATATGAATCCCTTCTAATAGTCGCCGGGTCCCTTTCCGGTTTCTTATCGGTCACCGTTCGTGTATGCACAACTACGGGCTCTATATGTGTGTTTTTATTCATGTCACCGGGATGTGCATGGATTTCCGCTTTGATTTTCGTTTGTTGATGCTTGGCGTATGAGCGGTCTTCATTCACTGGGCTAAGCATAGGGGTCAGTTCACATATGTCGTCTTCGCAGATCGAATGGTCCATTGATGGTTTGGTGATAAGTGTGGGCATCGGTAGTGACCGCTGTTTGATGTGGCGGATAAGGGGTTGGGGTGAGCGGTCGATCCGGGAGGTTTTCAAATGGTGGAAGTCGCCTTGCGTGTATCTGAAACATAAAATCATATGTTATAAACGATTATGAAAAATATGATAAAAATCTATTCTTAAATCGAAGATGTTTTCTTTAACCTTCTTGAGTTATAAGAAGACTTGATTTGAATGTCTGATCAATATGCTTGCACTCGACTGTTTAATATGTTGAAACTGATCTCATATGCATTCAGTGATGGGTTTTGCTATGCAAATACAAAGTCTAGGTCTGTGGTGGATTCATGGAAACATTTATATTGTTATTCCCAATTTCTCGCTTGATTCATTACCAAGAATATAGAACATGTTTTTATTATGCTATAACCATATAAAACTTCTACGAACACCTAAAGGTGCGATTCCTCTCACCTTTGCCTTTGAGGCGGCGACGGGAGCGATGCCGACTTGTGGTGGGGATGCAGCGGGGGAGCGTGCAAATGGTTGCTTGATTTGCGACCGCTTGGCGATTGCTTTGGTCGGCTGTGAACCCCCTGCAGGGGAATTGTCTCCTCTTGTTGATATGACGTTGCGTTGACGTCATCTTCCATGTCGAAGGACACGTGACGGCTCATTTCGGATTCTGACGTCGCTGATTCGTGACGTTGCTTTGGCTTGGGGTCCGTGGGTTGGTCGGTTGGGTCTTCTGGGTCTCCTTCACTGGTTTCTGAGAGAATAAAGTAATTTTGTATTGTCATGCATTGAAAAGCTTTTGTTGTGTTCGTGTAATGCTGAGCTTAATGTCCTTTTACTGCGAAAAATAATCACATACGAAGTCAAACAATTATCTTTGATTTGGATAAAAATCTATTGGAATTAACACGAATATTAAACATATACAATGTCAAATGAAATGGAAAAGTAGTGTATTCAATAAACGGTAATATCTACCCTGACACACTTTACATTAAATTGATTGCAGAATTACATGTCATCATTTAATTAGTGACATCGCAATATTGGATTTATCACTTAACCTAAAGCTCGCTAGTAGAAGCTCATTTGCTGAAAACGACGGAAAATATTTGGTTTACCTTTTAGTTTGTCTCTATACTCTGCAACCGCAGCATCAATTTCATTGTCGAGGGATAAAAC
Source organism: Hydroides elegans (assembly GCA_001703475.1). NCBI lineage: Eukaryota > Metazoa > Annelida > Polychaeta > Sabellida > Serpulidae > Hydroides > Hydroides elegans. Next base: position 18,909 of record LQRL01177121.1, read on the forward strand.
AATTTCGTCCGTGCTCCTGCAACATTAATAGAGAATCACTGTTTACCCAGTCCAAATTTTACTTCTCTTAGCCTGGATTCTAAACTAAATAGTAGCGAGAACTCGATTTATTGTCTCCCAAGCTTGTTGCAGCAATGGGACAGGAAGCATGGTGACACTTTGATTAAAAATCACACCCATTTCGGTCTGTCTTTGTGTTTGGAAGCGGGGCGTTTTGTGTGTACAGTAAATCACGGGGACATTTTCAGAGTTAATAAAGCAATCTGAGAAAGATTAGCGGTGCGGACTGCCCTGGATTGTTCGGGGAACAAGAAAGGGTCAAGTCCTGGACTTAAAGAGATATATACGAAACGACTCAGTTTCACTTGGAACAATCACAATATACTTTTACGTTGTGTCATCAAAAGATCTTATATCTTTAGATGGCCACAGGCAATTTGCGAACTGTTCAGAAATTGCTACTAATTATGTCCATAGAACAATAACTAGATGACGGGTTACTTTCAATTTTAAGGATTGAACACGTCCTTCAATAATAAAGTAAACCTCCTTCCCATAAAACATTCTAAAATTTGTAAGATGACCAAAACAAACCCAAAAGCAATCATTGAGAGGCTAAAGCAATTTATGTCACAAAGTAACCACAAAATAGTTGCCCTACCTCTCAGCACCTGCCTTCTCGACATCCGTACTTTCTTTTTGTTCATCTGATGAGCCGTTTGAAGCGAATCCACCGAGCGGTCGAAACATCTTGAAGGCGCGGAGGTTCGGTTGTATTCGACTCACCAGGGTTTTTATGCCGCCTGGAGGTCTGCATGGAATCAATATATTAAGATATAGATGTATACCAATGAATGGGGAAATCTTGTTATATTCAAATATTATATTATCAAAACATATCTAATAGTATAAAGCTATGAATGATGAAATCGATTTATATAAAATTGTGCATGAAAAGTAAATCCAATAATTAAACAAAATGCCTATGACATATGCGCATAGACTTTCTGCTACATGTATATTCCGCCGAAACCAGTATTATTATATCTAATTAATAATTCATAATTTTATGATTTACTTAAAACACTCAAGTAGGTAGTTAGAGACGCGATTTATTATAACACCGTGATATGAACATACCTTGGAACCGATCATACTGATTCATCTTGCGGAAAAAAATCATAACATTTTTAAAAAAATATTATAGAAGTCTATATCAAAACCCATAAGTACTCACTCGTTTTCTTCCCTCTTCCTCACACAATACTTGATGAAGAGCATAATCGAGATGACCACGAGTAGACCGCCAATAACCCCCGACACCAGAATCAGAAGAATCGTGAGTTTGCCTATAAAGCTCGAGTCAACCTCTTCTTCTGTATCCATTTTCTGCTATAAATCCAGTTAGAAGTGTGAGTCCCGTATAGGCGTATAGAAGACACAGTTTGAAATCGAGTTGTTACTATTCTTGCTGGAAAGTGATGTGAAATTGAGTTATTCGATGTTTCATGTTTATTCTGGAGTCGCGTGCATAATCAACAATCAAAACGCATAAGCATCCAAATTACTGTTCCATTGTTAAGTTCAGCGTATTGAAAAGGACCGTTTCTTATACTAAATTTTGTATCCGTTTGAATTATGTGCGAGTGTTAGGTCCTCTGTGCTTCCATATCACTAACTCATCTGGTGCAACATTCCTAGTGGAGCAACTATAGCATTATGAATGATAACGTCCTAGCTGTGGCATCAAGGTATGTTTTCTTCACCTGGAACAACAAATCATTAACAAATTCATTAACAGCGTATTAGCAGTGAACCCCCTACAAAGAATTACATTCCCATGACATATCATTTTATTTTGATATGTATTTTTAAACTTTTTATTATAACTAGTTGTTATCCATCATATTCACGTCACATTAGGATAATTAAGGGTCATTTAGCTTTGGTTATTGATTTTCCATTAAAATGTTATCATTGAATTTTGTCTTAATTTTAATCATTATTTAAGTTATACAAAATATAAAAAAAAATATTATCATAATCATTGTTATTATTTTATAATGTTATTATTTTTTTAAATGTCACATGATATACCATGGCCATGTGGCTTCTGGTTCATCAATATTTTCTCAACTTATTGAAAGACAATTTTAACTATTTTGAATCGTGACCTTTCAACTATACTTAACATACAGTTATAATTTCACTCATGACACATTCGCACTTTTAAAGGGTATCCTTGCCCTTTACATCAGAGAAGCCGTGACATTAGTAACTCACTTCAACCGACGGCAAGTTCAGTGATTTGACGGTTTGAAGTGCAAACGAGCACAA
>LQRL01177130.1:2422-16813 GCA_001703475.1 Hydroides elegans
GGTTTCCGTTATCGCAAGAATATCGCACTTTTCCGATTTGACCATATATCGCAGGAGATATTTTGTTTATGAATAGCTCGAAATCGTATCTGTTTCGATCCATCAACATACATACAGGCGTTTTAGTTCTTCACTTCATAGCACTTGTTTGCACGAAAAGGGCATAGTGAAACATGTGGTTGAGTATAACGTGGATTTTAAAGGTTTATTATATCAAATATGTTTATTTTATGGGATCGGATAATTTGTATATGAATTTTCGTTTTGATTACAAGTACATATACATAAAACATATATTCGAAGTGTTAAAGATTCCATTAAAAATAATCAAACTAGCCTTGAAATTTCACGTTGCAACCAAAGGCTGTTCCAATGTCCTAGGACAGTTTTGTGTAGTCTCAAAATATAGTTTAATTTTCAGTACCAGTACAAGGGGTTGCCTGTATGTTATCCAAGCTTGATCAAATGCTTCCTCAAATATTATAAAAAAGAGTGTTAAACCGGCAAAGTTTTAAAAACAATTTTTGAAATACTTTTATTTGATATATTTTTAGAATATTTTGTTCGAAAAATAATTATTCCCTCTTATAGATTTGTAAAATTGCTAAAAGTGAATAAGCAACTTTTGACGCTGAGTATAAACACATAAAAAGATGGTCTAAATGGATATGAAAATAGCAAGACTAGACAAATCATAGCAGATAAAAGAGCAGGCTAATGCAACAAACGTTGAAACGGTTTTATACCTCGATTGCTTGAAGAATATCATAATTGACATAATGAAGTGCAATTTAATTGAAAAAGAAATAAAGTCAAATAATTGCATTTGATTGAGTCTCTTCTAATTTTAGTATCTCGAGGTAGAAAAAGGTCTATAAGTTTAAAGTAATCTTGAAAGTATCAGTTTGAATCAATAATCTGAAAGGGTAATACATGTTTTTACTTTGTTCGACTTCGAAGGATGGGACCCGACGGGATCGTGGGATTTTTTATACAATGAAAGCGAAAACAGGGCAACCAAATTTTGGCATCATTTTACAATGATTCGAAACTATAGTTATTGTATGTTGTAGTAAACACCTAGGTCTGGATTGGCTCGGGTGTCGACCCAGATTTTGATGATCCATGTATAAAATAAAAAAAATATATTCTAATTCCCTGAGACTTTTTATAAGCTGAATAACTATAGGTTTGCAATCGGTTTAGCCAGAGTTCGCTCTTTATCGACTCCATATTTGATGCATAATTGTTTTCGATTTGGCAAACTGAAGTCGACTTCGATCATTCAATGAGTACAGGATATGTCTGATTTTTTTTCATAGATTATTTTTTTGTCTCTATGTTCAAATCTCTTGCTCCGATAGTCTATTTTCTCTGCTGTGTCCCTTTTTCAAATCGAATTTTTTAATGTCTTATTTTTTTTTATGTCATACCTATATATAATATTAAGCTAATGGTAAAATTTGACGATAAAACGTGATGGCGAATGCCTTCGAGGTAATCAGATTTGGGTTCAACTCGGGCATATTCGATATTTTCAACAATGTGGCGTTTGGCTTTGATTCATTTCTATTTACATTATATATATATTTTTTTTTCAATTAACTTTGATGTAAACCATTGTCAGCAGGTCAGGTCGCTGAGGCTAATTGTTTTATTTTATTTTTTTATGAGTATTTTTTTTTTTACAAAAAGAAAAAAAAATGGGTGCGCATTAAAATGGACTGATTATGCACCGTGGATCGTACAGAGTTCAATTTAACATGCCTTTGTATCTTTAATAGATAAGTCACGAAAGCATAGCTTTAAAATTTTTATTTGATAAAAAATGATTGCGTGCGCATGCGTATTCAATCCGCGCATGTAATTGTTTTTTTTTCTACGAGACAATTGGACAGACTGTTATATTAAAAGAAAATGTATATGTAATAAAAACAAGAAAACTGCTATATGCTTCATCTAATAGAATTCGATAAATATTTAAACGCACTTCTAGTGTAATGGTCTAATGTAATGTAAGGCTGTCAAATTAGATAATTACTTTTTTTATGATGGAAAAAATATATATAATTTACATACCGGGAGTACTGAACTTTGAGTGTTATCCTCATTAGACCTATGGGCTAAGATTAAACTTTAAATGAAAATAAACTATGGGCTGGTAACGTTAAACGCTTATGGATAAGTGGTCAATCTCATCGAATGACAATTAGATGATGTTACCAAGAAGAATAAATCAACACTTCGCCAAATTTATCGTAAAGCTTAAGTTGATTAGCTTATGTATGCACAGAACGTATAACTTTCTCTTTCTATGGTAAAGTGTACACTCGAAGAATAATGGAAAGTTAAGAGAAAGATAATAAACTTTGATATGGTGACGAAAATTGTATGATTTTACATTGAAAATCATTTATGATAGTATTCATAAGAAAATACTTAATGTTATCTGCAGCGTGAACTACAATATGCTTAGAAGTTATTTGATAGATGACATGTAATGAAAAAAATGCAAAGCCGCAAGTGTCGATCAGGTGGTTATTTTACCTGAATACGTTGGTTAGAGGTTATTGTTTAAGAATGATATATTTTCTATACTAATCTTCAATATTGAATGGGATATAAAATATATATTTCAAAATTAACATCGGTGTTATTATTAATTTTATCAACATAAACGTCGCTCGAGTGGATTTATTTTGACACGGAACAAATTTCGTGTGTCATTATCAATTTTATAGTTATCAGAAAGTTTATAGTAAAGATAGCGCTTTAGGCAATATTTTTATTGACGTACGGATATATATTACAATTATCTATGAATGGAACTTTGTAACATGTGTTTAGGGCTAGGCTTTGGTCTTATAAGAAGAAAAAGCGTTCTTCTTATGGTTCCGAGGTGTAAAAATATATAAATTAAGCATTTGATATTCGAGATTGTAAAAGCCTTATACATACATTAGTTCTGACTGTTATAGTCTATATGGATAGAGTATTATGTTTAGCTAGCTTTCGTCCTGCTCATTAACCGTAATTTTTTTTCCATAATGCTATTTTTTTTTTGTTGAAAAAATGAAAATATGCATAATTAAAACATATTAATTCTCTGCAGATCTGCAAAGAAATATTGTTTTTGAGAACAATAATTAATTCATAACCGTTTTCTGGATTGTTGCATTGTGAAATGTTACATTTTATAGAAGAATCTATTAGAATCAACTTCAGATGATTTATGTTATTCATAACACATGGATATTTCATAAATTGCATCACATCATCGCAGCTTTTATTGGTTCATTCGTCTAAGAAGTGATGCGTCATCTGTCTCGTCTACCTAAGTTACAGAGAAACAAAAGGTCGGAAGATGGCCGCATAATGTGGCAGAAGTGTTTCGTAGTTGAACGCGCTCTCCTATAACATAGTTGGATTAGACATGAAACGTAAAATGATTATAATGATAAAATATTACATATAAGGAAGATATGTAATTAAATTACATTATAGGACATTAATTCAACTGAAATTGGACTGACTTTTTTTCGAATGTTGACAAGCATATTCTGGTAATGCCAAGATATACATGACCAAGCTAATTGGATACATGCAAATATGGTTCAAGCTCAAAGTTGCTGAATAACTGATGACTTTATAACATTGTCTGGATTTTCATTGTATTTCGCATTTTTAGTATACTTATACCCTGGATAATTTTAAATAAGGGGTTTAACTGTATTGAGTTTTGATAAAATCCTGCATCAGTAAAAAAAAAGATGAGATCGCACTCTATGCACTGTCTGATATATCTATTATAGATAATTAGTTGCGCACATATTAAAAGCCAAAAACAAGACATAATGACTGCTCTTATCGAACAGTCTAATCGAGCAATTATATAAAAGGATACAGATATTAATCTAATTTGTAAAATAAATCTGCGTATTCTGGCATGCGGCACTGAAGTATTCGCATAGATCTAAATATTTCACAACATATGGATGAAATGCATTCTAAACATTTGGTTTTAAAAATATCCTGCTCGCCAAAAAATAATCATCGAGGATATACATAAACATTGTTTAAGATATTATTATTTAAACAAAAATACAATTGAAAAGACCAAAAAGATGCCAAACATATCGTGGATGTACTCGCGCAAAGCGAACACGTGCCTACCGGAAGCACATGGCATGAGCGGGAAGTGGCGATTCAGTAAGAAAATTCCCACGAGGACATGGATATCCGCACAGGCACTCGACCTGCATCACCACGTAGATAGGTAAATGACAAGTGAACAAAATAAAGATACATGTATTGTAAATTGCTTTAGGAGTTATGGTGGGGCGATGCACTCTTTGCGATCGTTGTGGAATGGAAAGAAGTAATTTCTTTATGTGTTTAATTTTTCCAGATTTTTTCTCGATTTCGCATAGCGCGCAATGATCGCAGGAGTGCCTGACCGCAACATTAACATTTAATTTAAATAATGTATTTTTTAAAATAAGGGCATAATTTTATCTTTTAAACTGTTAACAACATACACACTTTCTATATGCATTTGTGCACACTTTCTTTAATTGTGGAATGAGGTGGTTACAATTTAGCTTAGAATCTATCTTATCAAGAAGTTGATATATTAATGTTTTTTGTGCTATTCGATTTCACTCGTAGTCTTAGTTTTTTGGGCAATCTGTTATTATTTCAGAAAATCAGAGCGAGACGTTATCTACTCTCCGATTAACAACATGGTCTATGTCAGTTTAAAGCCACGGTAATTAATTTCTTATATTTTAAGGCGCCATATGCGCAACATTATTTCTATCTTGTGCGTGTTTGTCTTTGAGGGTTTGATACCAAACTGCATAGGCAAGCTTTGATATAATGTATATTTTACATGGCTGTATCTACCCTGCGGGATTGTGGGATTCCCGCAGTTTCAGAAATAATCCCGCAGTTTTCAGGAAATGGTGCGGGATTTATCCCGCGCTTTGAGTACAAATCTCGCACTTTTTCAAATTTTGTGCGGGATTTAAAGAAAAATATAGGTCATTTTCTCGATTTAAATCGAATTTTATTTGTTGACATGCGCATATGATATGTTTTTGTGTGTGTATATAATCATAGCTTTGAACAAACTGGACAAATTTTGACGTGGTGTGGGTGGAATATCGCCTTTACGTTCACCTTATTGTACCACTTTCAATTAAAAAATGGGACCAGCACGGGACAAGCAGAATTTCAAAATCAGTTTTCAAATCAGAGTTGCGACCTTTATGGAGAAATTCACGGTAAAATCAGAATATTATCTTTGATCAGGGAAAAAAAATCAGGGGTTTTCTTTATGTTTATCATTTGTTATTTTGATTAAATCCCTGAAAAATTCGCTGAAGAGACGTTCTTAGAACATTTTGGCTCGAGCCTTCGGCGCTAGTATTTTAACTAGCTAAAGTCAAAGTTTGAAATAAAGTTCCAGTTTTGTAAAGGCCGATATTAATTTTGTTCGGTGGAAAAACAATGAGGGATATCGATACCGGCTGGACACTGGTCACCCGAAAAACAGAACAAATTGATGTGTTAAACAAAAAATGTCGTCTTTTGGGTCAATTTGTAAATCCCGCACAAAAATGAAAAAAAAATCCCGCAGTTTTCTGAGTAAGGTGCGGGATTTCCCGCACTTTTTCGCGTTTGCAGATACAGCTCTGATTTTACATCTATTAAAATATTATGGATGGAGTATCTATTTTGGAATTCAGATAGGAGACATCGGCATTTAGATGGCCGTGATTTCATGAATCACAAATCTGCAGCTACATGTTTGTTTTCTATTTTATATATTCTATTTTAATATATTTGGTAAAGGAAGATATGATATATTTAGCTCACCCTTTGAACTTTTCCATAGAACGGGTCTCTAAGATGTTGAAGCCTCATTAATTAGCCTATTTTAGTTTGTCAAAAAGAGCACAGGGTCATCTTATTAGGTTTGTATGGACACACACAAACACGCCTTATCTCGGCCCATCATAACATAATTGTGAATACGCCGTGTCAACCATATCTAATATTGGCCTTTCATGCAATCAGATATCGATAATAAAGCAAGGATCCTCATTGTCGATCTCTCAAAGGTAGAGATTTAATATCATAATCCCTTCGTAGTGCATTTATGTTTTATCGCTCCTTAACTCCTAATTCATAACACGTTAGAGATAGGTCTTGGGCCAATTGATGTCCCATGATAAACACGATCTGATTAAGTTTTGATAATGTGATATCTATCTATTACCAGTGTTCTTGTTTAAAAATTGAATGTATGTAGTTTGGGAATGAAGTTTGTTGCTGAAATAGCAAAAGAGCGACAGTCCTATCGCTTCTTGCAATTTTATAAACAAAGACACAGTGAAAATCGTGGGTGGGGGTCCAGAAAATTCAGTTTAGATGATCCGGACTTCAATTAATCCGAATAATATCTGGTAAAACACAGGTAAACATAAGAAAATTAGACCAATAAAACCTTTTGAGTTACACCGAAATGCAAATGTCCGTGTTCAATTTGATTGTCATTAACTTTTACATCGAATTCCTCCTTTTTCTTTTCTGTCTCCCGTTAACGAAATTCAGGTCGGCTTTTCTTGTGGCGAAAGTTGACCTGTAAGAACACATTATAACGTCTCGTTTTCCATAGCGTCGACATACCAATTTATTAAGAGTAATGTGGTGACTTAAATTGGAATTACTGTGAAATTTTGCTCGATAAGCAACCCATAAAAGAGTAAACGCGTAAAAATATATAAAAGATAAATTAAATATGCAACAGATACCATTTCAAAACATTTTTGCTCCTATTTGATTAGGTATTACTTGTGTAACGGTATCGATTGGGGGAAAGAAACCCCATTATTGCCTTTTAATTACACTTTCTATGCAATATGTAATTAAAAAGACCATTTGTAGAAAAATAATCAACAACTGACTGGCATAACATAATAATATTAATTTCAACTGAGTAAGCATAACTATGTTTTACCTACTAATTGATACGTGTAAAAATAAAGTATTATTCTTGCGATATCAATATGCTTCTGTTTATAACACTTGCATAATATTATGTATTTGGTATGAGGTAAACATAAAAACGAAAAGTTCTGATCTTATTTCACGTGAATGACCAGTGACAAAAACTTAAGCAAATGCAATGAGCATTTCAAAAGGCATTAACCCTTGGAACAGTTTTTAGAACGTGTAATGTAAGCAATAAACATGCTTTGTAGTACGGTGATTTCGCTTTGGAGGACTTTTTCTAATGTGGATTTGTGGCGATTAGACTATATTTCTCCATACACTATACACTTATCCTAAATAAACATTTTTATTGGATATTTAAATACATGTAATCACAAATTGTATGTCAAAGCACGACCTGACGTAGTTAAAGATCTATAGCTGCCAAGTATAATTTCCCCAAAGGCATTTAATTACTGTATAAATATTGTGCACATATCGTTTTTGACAAGCAATTAAGAACATTTTTTTTGCCATGTTTACTTTTTTCCAATGATAATGTTGTAACCTAAGTGCAGTTATCATTGGTTTCATGTGAAATGTATTAGTATTTAAACACTGAAAACAAGTAAATGGATAAACATGATTTAAAGAGAATTGGAAATAAATGGATTCCTAAGTTAACGCTTTGAAAAAAAAATGCGATATTGATCAAAATGCATTTTTGTGTTTGAATGAACACAGACTGAATTTGTAGGTTAATACGCAATATGCGACTTAAAATAACGAAAGCTAAATAACACTGAATTTTGTAATCGCATTTGAAAAGTAAACAAGAGCACAGCAAATCCACAAAAATGGAATTCAGCTCATTGGAAGAACGCAGTGCTATCACTGTTAAAATCCGCAACCTTATGGCCCGCGAACGCACCTACTTAGAACGCGAGCGCACCCTGTGCATGAACGAAGAACGCTACTTATCAACTACTATAAACCTTCCAAAACGTTCAGCCATGCGCGGAAGTGACAAACTCCTTGTACGCATGCCTACCATCTGCATAGGCCCGTCCCTGGATGATATTAATCGGGGACGCAGGGACGCATTGGGAGGGGCGGGACGCAATAGGAGTGGCCGCGCACCGCGATCAACAAAGGAGGAGGATTTTCCGGCGATTGATATGTTCTCGAGTCGTATGCAGGTGCGCCTAAAGCTCGTGGAGAGTCGGCAGGCGCAGAAGCGGGAAGCTGCTAAGCCGAAGACGCCTGGATTGGCTAAGTTGCCTACGGCGCTTCATAGGAGGTAATAGCGTATGTTGATGTACACTGTGTTTGGTTTGAATGGGGCCTTTTATGAAGGGGCTGAGAGGGGAGGGGATCGCTGTGCTTCAGATTAATGTATCTTGACGACGGGTTTACGGGAGAATTAAGTTCCAGTAGTCCGTTTAGCCAAAGCGGTACCATATTTACAGTCTGTTGTTTAATCGACGAATACACTGTCCAAAAAAAGTCAAGCCCCCCTCCAGTTTTTATCATTTACCTATGCAATAGTGCACGATTTTAAAACGTATTGTTTGTATTTGTAACCCAATTACTTTATCGTTTTATTTCAGAATATTGTTTATCAATGGGTTAAATGTACCCGTACCTAATTTCGTCGCGATTGGATTTGTTGAAATGGGTTAATTCACGATGAAATTGGAGGTGCCTTATCTGCCATTCTGATGTTTATGGGAAATGTGTATCTAACCTTTGCTCAAAATAGCCAGTTTGAACTGATCCATTTGTAACGAATCGGTTTCATGGGTATACTTAACATATTGATGTACCGAGTAACACAACAAAATATGGAAAAACAATTAATTTTTCAATGCTAATCTCAACTGTTAAAAGTGTGTTTTTCTGTATACGTTAATGGTAAAAACTAGAGGGGGCTTGACTTTTTTTGGACAGTATATTTATTTGAACAGTTCCACATTCAATCTCTGATGATCTTCAATGTAAATGAGATTTATTAAATAGAGAACCTTTCTTAGAAAATGAAAACACCATGAATTGTCTTGCATCATAAACTGAGCCAAGAAGTTCAGTAACAATTTGATAAATGTCCAAACTAAGTACATTGTGTAAGATTTGTTTAGGTAAGATTCATAAGCCGGTAGGGTTTATGGGTGCATCATGGATATGTACGGTATATCTTTAAGAAATAGTGCAATATATATCTTTTTAATGAAAATTTGTGAAAACGTGTGGTTTGACTACTTAAACGATATATTTTGGTATAACACCTATAAGCACATTACCCATCATCAATTATAACAGTAATTATCATAGCTTTGCTATTGTATTATTATATGCTACAGTAGTATAATTTACAAGGATCAAGCTACAATGATAAAAGCAGTAATATTGATGCTGCTCTTAAGAAAATGTGATTTCTTAAACCAGGGATGCACATAAGCCTTCGCATTTCGCCAATGGCGAAGGTAAAAGCCATTTGGCGAAGGTGAATCGAAACACCTTCGCCAAATTGGCGAAGGTAAATTTTTGGTAAAATTCATATTCTTGTCGAATATTTTCATATAATATTTTTAAAACGTAGATTTTCATATAATATTTTCGAAACGTAGATATTTGTTCGCGCCTACGGCGCTCGACTGACTGACAATAACTAAGAATTTGATATCGAAATAAATCTTTTAAATAGAGTTGCATCATGTATTGGATGCAAATACCAGTCGTAGGTACCAGTTCCGATCACCCATATTGGTAAATTCAGGGTGACCAGTCTTAGGGAAATCAGGGAAAGTCAGGGAATTACAGAATCCCGTTTTCAACTCAGGGAAAGAAGGAAGGAATCTATCTTTTTGGAGAAATTCGGGGAGTTTCAGTATGAATCAAGGAAACAATCAGGGAATTTCGTTATAGCTTTTATTTGTTATTTTCTAATTTCTCTAAAAAGAATTCGCTAGCGCCTTCGGCGCTCGCAAACTATAAATATTTCTTGATACCGGTAATTGTGGCTGGCGCAGTCGGCTCACGGATATTGACTTATATAGCTATGGTTTGTTATAAAGTACTTGTCAGTTTAAATTGGGCTAGTATTAATCTTGGATCAGGGAAAAAAATAGGGAAAATCAGGGAAATCGTATCTGACTGGAAACTGTTCACCCTGTAAAATTTGTAATTGCTTCAGATATTTAATTCCATGGTTCTTTACAAATCATTATTCTTCGTTCACCAAAGACCGATAAACAAAAACTTTCACACTCTAGTAATGTATTTCGTGATAAATTTCCATCAGAATGTTTGGTAACGCCTTAGGATGTAAACACATGTTAAGCTATAGCATAAGCGAACCAATGAAATCTGGTATGGACATGACATAGTTGGTCGACTAATTTGTAGGAGTAAGTCGCCCAATCGCGACCATCAACTATCGGCTGTGGTCAAGCCCTGTGATATATATTGGTCACGTTTGGTAGAAAAGTCATATTCAATACAAGGATACCGAAGGTAATTTTGTGACCTTCACAAAGTTGGCGAAGGTAAATTGAGTTTGGCGAAGGTGAATCAAAAGTCCTTCGCCAAATTGGCGAAGGTAAAAAAATCCTTATGTGCAACCCTGTTAAACATCCAAATTTACTATCTATTTGATACCAATCTATAGCTAAATGACAATTTTAGTTGAACCCTGAACGCATCTATCATCTCCCAACACTGTTCAAGAGCAATAGGTCCTCAATATGAGATTTATTATATATTTTGTGGACTGTTAATATATGCTTAGCGTGAAAAAAAGGTAATCCAATTGTAAATATTATTTACCATGATACCTATACGACTCAAATATAAAAAAGTGGATGTCTGGAAATCATCGATTAGGTTAATTTACAAAGGATGGTAACGGATATATTTATAACCCATTTTTTTTTCAATTATTGATTTGAGGATTGCAAAAAGTATGAAATTATGATGTTCCTTGTAAATAATGAATACCGATGAGATAATGAGTTATATGATACTGCTCTGAAAATCAATGTTTCCGTCAATTTAGTAGACTTAATTTACATGCTAATTGATAAAAATGTAAAAAGGACAAATAAAAAAAAAAGAATAATGGAAGGGTATCATGTAAAATTCTGCTTTCGTTCAAATTGATGTCCTTTGAGACTCTTTACTAAACTATGCACTTTGCCGTTGTAATATTTACCATGTAATGCCTATCAGGCTGCTGTACGAATACCTTCAATTATTATAACTTGCTCTGATGGTATATGCGTCAGTCATCATATAAAAATAAAGTATTTTCGCAATTGATATTTGGCATTATTAAGTTGCTAATTTAAAACTACTGAGCCGAAACGCCTTTGGTCTCCATTAATTGGTCGGAGTTTGGATCGATTTGACGGGCATTGGAATAAAAACAGATAAAAAAAAATTGTTTCAAATAAAATTACTTCATATAAAATAAATTCCAATACTTTCTTTGAACTATAATGGGCATTTTTGTCAGTCGTTTTAAAGAAAGTTATGAATTGTTTCTAGTTCCTCGCATAGATTCTATGGAGTTATGTCATCGTTCGCAAGAGCAATGACACGTTTTGTATATCACGCGTTTGTAATAATTATAGCCCACCATGATATGTAGGACATCCGACGATGACCCTTAGCATGACGTCACAATAATAATATCGCCATTAGAAATATGAAAATTAAAGAAATGGTTTGTTAGAAATACGGATAACCTCATGAGTATATATGTAGCGTAGAGTTGCACTGCATTTGTTAATTGCTGGACAAACTTTGAAAAAAAATATTGATCAGTTAGACTGAAAATTATTAAACCTTAGTTAAGTAATTGCCGCTCGCGATATCCGTTTTGGAAATGCTTTCATCGCCTGGATATTCGCACTCGGTGTCACCAATTCATGGTTTATGGAGAAAATTTTATTAAGCGAACGGAAGAAGAATAGAACAGCAGGAAATGATCGCTTTAGGGCTGTTTAGATAATTAGTTGTGTTGGTAAATAATTGTTAAAGCTTTTCAATAAGCGTTTGCTGGGTCATATTAATTGATAAAAAGCCTCATAGAGTTTGTAAAGGACCTTTGGTTGTTGGTTTACTCAAACTCAGTATGGTCTCAAGCGAAGGTTGTTTTGTACGTTATGTCAGGACTTTTAATCCATAGTACTTGTACTTGATAAGTTTATTTTGTTTGAAGAGGTCTATTGTATTTCATATATATTGCAGTAGAAGTCGAGAATTATTAACAAGCAAGCCATTGATCTATTTGCAAAATAATATCATGACGGGATTGTTTTTATTCCTAAGTATTAGAACTCTATTTGTTTAAACTGTGAACGATCCTTACTAGAGACAATTTATGACAGTTAATGCAAATGAATGATGGATATATATGCCTGGAGTTGTCATATTTTTGTGACGTAAATGTAGAGTAAATTATGTAAGCGAAGTCTTTGAAGATTTGAATCAATTACTGGTATATTTAATCACTTTTTTGGATAAAAAGATAAACGGTCGACTTTTTGATAAATAACTATGAATATTAAGAACCGGTATTATTCTTGATTATTTGATTCTACAACAAACGTCTCGACAACTTATTTTCAGTGGTGTCCTTGAGACCGTCCGCTTTACGTATACATTCGATATCGTTGAACCTACCGGTAGCATCATTCGCTATTCACGCATAACTGGAAGGATAAATACCGACCGATGTAAGCATTCAACTTGCGTATCACCTGCACTTAGCCAACGCATTGTATCATGGATAAACCGCCCGTACTTCGCGGTTTTCGCCCGGCATGGCGCGACAACTCTTCCAATTGCGCCAACCAACCCAATGGCACTTCATCGCAATCTGGCGGTATAAACATCGACTATGTGACCATGTTCAAGAACAGTCTCAACAAAGTGCGCATGCGATACAATGGGCCATGCAGCATAGGGATCTACCAGTCGCATTGGCGCCCGTGAGTATACGTTGGAAGGGAGAAGGAGGTATGGGGTATTGTAGTGGGGGAGCTCGGAGTGGAGGGGGGGGGAATGATGGATGGGAGCTAGAAACGCTGAGGTTTAGTCAGGGGATGGGGCATTCTACTGCCATGTTTTTTTATTGCTAGGGTGGATGGAGTGGGTAGTGTTGGCATTGTTTTAATCGACCAAATCATACCCAGCTACGCTCAATCTCAAGCTTGCTACAGTTTAAGAGTTTGAGGCAATGTGTATCAGGGTGTTGATGGACCACGGTTTTTTCTTAAATGATACACTCAGCCTGTCAGATGCAGCACACTTGCCATTGATCAGTCGCATCTACCACCATGAGTACACTTTAACGTGTTGGTAGATTGAGTTGGAATATCAGGCGGTTCAAAGCGAAACAGACCAAGTCTCGTACTCAAGCGAAGAGGATAGTGGGAGCTATATTTCCAGGGCTTTTTATAAAACAGATAAAGCCCGTTTGTGAATCCTGACAAAATCAACCAGCTTACTCTGCGTCGTGGTTCTGAGGAAGTTTGCGTCAAGTTGGCAACTTTTACGAGGATCTTCTTTCGTATTCCTGCGGCTGGTTTTTCTTTGACCTTATTTTTATAAGTTATAAACACTTTATGCTACATTTATAAGATCAGATTTAACCTGGCTGAATGATTTTTTTGTTGTTTTTTTTTTTGAGCGCATGTTTATTAAACTTCGGACTTCGATTATGACATGCACACCTATGGTACTCGCTTTTCCATTTACAATTTTAGTGTACTTTCCTTAAATTTTCGAACTGAAATTATTGCTTGCGATTAAATAAACCAAGATAAAAACGATGTATACATACAAAAATGTGATGTACAAGTATACTGTAAGTTTTTGCAAAATGCAGTAGTTTACTACGTTTCGTTTTGGTGTCTTAATTTGCATGTATCTTGGTAAACAAATAGTAATATGATATTGCTAAAAATGATTGATAGACTAATAGTTGTCAATAAGATACCTCTTGCAATGTTGATTTTGAATGCTCAGCTTCAAATTAAGTTCTCCTACTCAACTTTCTGCCCTCTTGCTGTTTGTTTAGATCGAGGACACTATTCTTTGTGCGAATAGACGATCATGATTAGTAAAAGTGAAATTGATCATGTTATTATCTGCTAAATGATCTTATGCTCCTTCGATCCGAGTAAGTGAAAGGAATTAGATCCAGATTTTGTATGACTTTATAATTCTGTGTTATGTTTATATACTAACACTTTGAGTATACTGAAACAATGTCTGGACTATTTGTCATTTCTTCTCTCATGTTGATTTCTCGATACAATTATTTAACACATTTTAAGTGATGACAAATCCAAACAAAACGCATATTTTCTCTTAAAATTTGAAATG
>LQRL01177139.1:0-14014 GCA_001703475.1 Hydroides elegans
CCTAAGTAAACAAACCTTTTGCTGCATGGCCTCCATTTGCTGTCGCACTGCCTCTTGCGGAGTGATCTTCTGACCCGTCTTCAAGCAGGTTGCCGTCAATAAGGAAGCCGTGGGTAACACGGTGGTTGCCATGAGGGCCTTGGGGTCGATTGAACCGCCCGCTGCCACTGCAAAAAGCGAAAAAATGATTTCGGATGATCTTTTTTTTCTATCAGAACAATGAGTGAAATGGAAATCTCATTCCGAGATATAGCAAAACCCGTGTTACTTGTTAAAATAGCTTTTCTTGCATTTTTGGGGTGAAGATTTTGTATGCATAGAAACATAAAAACAGGTACTAGTTAAATGATTAGTTCTGTTCAGTAACGAAACACATAAACCAAAAGATAGCAAAGCAAACCACCCGCATCGTTAAGTATACCCGGTAACGTTATTTTCTCGTAACTGCTCTTCTCTTCGTTGTGCAAAATGGTCTCGTCCCCCTCCTTCAATACCTCAAAAAGGACACCCCTTCTCTCTCCTTAACTTACAATGTTTCTTAAGTGCTTCCTCCGCGTTTTGTCCTTGCATCATCAAATGTTGTTTCATTTTCTCGCGACTGCTCTTCGCTTTGTTGTGCGACATCGGCGACTTAGAGCGACTGCGACGGTGTCGACGCGAAGCGGGACTGCGACTTCTACGAAATATCAAAAGTACAAATCAAAATAGGACATTCTTGAAATATAGGCTTCCTCAATTGATAGCGGAAAATCGCGTCCATCGATCTTGATTTACAGGTTTTTGAGTTCCTCAGGTAAAAAACAAGCTATCTAACGATATCAGTGTTCATCCGTTTTTGATCTCGAATCTGCTATTTCTAATCTGCTCGAATTTCTGGATTCGAGGTTTCAGCCAAACAATCGAATAATCATTGCATTTTTTTGTTTAACAATTACATTTTACATTACATTACATTTAACAAATACATTATTTGAAACGACTGAAAGAAAACCAGACTCACTTGCGCCTTCTTTCGTTATCCCTGGAACGAGATCGTCGCTTGCCCCTATTAAATAAAAGTATGCATTCATTTTTATTACTAATCACACAAGTAGATGGGAAAATATTGGTAGGCACAAGACGACGGATGATTATTTGATTATGGCTAATTATCATCACAATCTGCTACAATATTAGACTCTTAACCAAAAAGTATCTTTGCTTTTTATTACTAGTATGTATACCAGTTTTCCTATTTTAAGAATGTTTGTCACAATTTCAAACAATTTATTTAAAGATTGTGTAACTTTGTTATTAAGAATCATATGCAGATCTGGGAAATTCGAGATAATACATACCGTCGGCGATCACTATCGCGTCTCCGTCTGTTTCGGCGACCTGACCGCGATCTTCGTGATTCCCCGCGCTACAACAAACAACGAATATTTGTTTTGTGATAAATATGCATTATATAACATGATCTTAACGCTAAACTCTATCTGCCATAGGCGATTCAACGCTCATCTGTGTTGATATTTCCTCGTTTCCGTCAAGTAGAATCCGTTTGAGCTCATTTAACAATTCATTTCACCTAAGCTGATTTAATGTGATAATAACTTAAAACTATCAAGTGATTTTTCTCGCATTTCTCTGCAAACAAATTTCCAATAAATGTATATATTTTACCTTTTCGCTCCCACCACCATGCTTTGACGTCGAGGATCGCGAGTCCTTCCGCTCCCTCTTTCCATCACCCCCAGGCGATCGCGACCGTTTCCGGTCATCACCGCGCGACCCGCGACTATGACGCGACCTGGATGAATTGATAGTAAAATGCAATTGCAAATCGCACTGGAATATGAGATTTCTGTAAAAAATTTAAGTTCGTAGAATTCAATGAAATCAAGAAAACATGGAGGACAAAAATATGAAGTAATCAGAAAAAGGACTGTAAAAGGATATCTGAGCAAAAAATGGGTTAATTACTCTAGTAGCCTTTTCTAGAGCAAACTTAACTTTGCAACTTATGACCTTGTATATCATGAAACGCAAAAATATGTAAATAGGATAAGCAAAAATAACGTTTACCTTCGTTGTCGACCATGCCGGTCGCGCGACCGCGATCGCCGCTTACGTCGATGACGTTCCGACTCACTACTTTGACGTCGCCTGCTTGAGGATTTTGAGACGTCGTGATGATGGTGTGAATCGTGGTGATGTTTAGAGGACGAGCTATGATGGTGGGAGTCGTGGTGTTTTGAGGACGAGGAGGGGCGGCGGTCTTTTTCTGATGATCTGCGCTGTAAAATAGATAATTCAATAATTGAAATATGATTTGCTTTTTAACAGGGCATTTGTTTAACTTAAGCGAGCGGACATATTTAAATCGGTTGATCAGATTTTTTATTGAAATTAAAATATACCAACAAACATGAAGTGTTAAGCCTACACAGAACCGATTTTTCATGTGATTTATCAATCATTCAATAGGTAATGAAAGAATCGAATTGAAACAGTTAATAAACCAACACTGAAAATTCTAATCAATATACCTCAGGATGTTTATCATGAGAATCTTTTCCCTTGTGGTGCTCTTTGTCTTCAACTTTTGCTGAAATAGAATGCACAATTTATATTCATCTTGTAACCAGAAAAAAAAATGGCTTCGCGTTGTATATACTATCTTTATCGCGAATCAATATAATACATGCATACAAGTTTTATTCTTCAACTTCAACCAATGAAACCTATTCATAATTCAGTTTACTTCTAATCTGTATTTTCTTTTTCAATTGAGCAGAAATGAAAGCGGCAAACGACATTCACAACGATAACCGCTAACTCTGCTAAATGGATACTCTATATAAAACGTAAAGTTATGATTCAAGATTGAAATAACCAAAACAAAAACGATGTTTTCCCAAACCTTTCTTATCTTCGGGCGACCGCGACCGGAAGCGACTCTTCATGACGTCATCATGCGAGCTACTTTTACGCTTGCGCGACGATGAAGGCGATTTGTCGTCACTGACGTCACTCGCTGCCTCCTCGTCTTCTGATTGGTCGTCGTCGCCGGATGACTCATCGCTACTTCCGCCTTCTTCCTCTTCTGAAGTTTCCTCTTCATCTTCGCTGAAAAACGAGAACAGATGAATTGAAAATATTTAAATGATTTGTTTTAGGTTATAATGTAGTAGTAATGTACTAAAATTATGATGTTTAAAATCATTTACAGTCATTGAATGTCAAACCCTGGTGATTGAATATGTACTCGTCGTGACTATGTACGTCAACGGATGGGGTACCTAGTTTCAAGCCAGTCGGCAATTTAATACTTAAGATACTTAATACTTAATATTAGAATACTTAATTAATGTTATTAGTGATGTACTGTATGAATGTGGGATAATACACATTGACACAGCCTACCTTGAGCCTTGTTGTGATGACTCGCCACTAGACTGCTCCTCCTCTGCGCCATTTGCTTGGTCGTTGTCGCTACCGCTTTCGCTGCCGTCACTATCATCGCTACTCGCTCGTTGTTGATCTTTTTTCGACGCTTCTACAATCGTGAGTTCATGTCGATTGAGAGCGACAAAGCCTTTTCGGCGTTTGTACTTAACACTTAACATCGTAAGCGGTTTGCACTTAAAGCTTAGATGGAATCCAACTTAATTCATGGGTAACCGATTTCGAATGACTCTTTAAATAAAGTCTTATCAAAGTGATAGAATAATATATTGCAATAGTCATATACAGAGGCATGTTATTTTACAAACAGTTTCATTTCATAGCATACTTGTTGGAGCGGTAACTGATGTAGGAGGTGCGACCCCAGAAGGAAGTGAGATACCGCTTGGCTCACTACCGCCTAAGATGGAACTCTCAAACGCCTCCCATTCTGATGTTAAGTCACGCGAACCTTTCGCCACCTACACTCGAAAGAAGAAAAATATGTTTCACACATCTACGAGTATATATAACTTTTCATGGTCTACAAAACCTATTCATACTATAATATATAAGCGTCTCAGTTTTACTGTGTAATGCGAAGTATCTTCTTAAATGTTTGTTACATCGCACTTTAGCTTGAATACTATTGTTTGATAACGTTCACTATGGAACAAAATAAAAGCTGGCAGGAAGTTTATATGCCAAAATGTCCTGTTGTTCGCAGGTACATTTTGTGATAGAACTCCTATGTAAATTGAGTTACTATTACGGCTGTTTAGAAGCCTCCACCTACCAATCTGCAATACTTACACTCTGCACAGCTTTAACCAATGCCGCATGCCCGCAAAGAGGGGATTTCTTTGTTGTTTCAAGTCACGTATGACTTCATAGAGAATTATAAAGCAAAAAATTGCTGAATTATTTGGTTCTTTGGTTTTAATGACGATATTAATCATATCATCATTCATTTTTCGCATATGACAATAGGTTTATTAAAGCTCTAAAACACACTTTGTTTAACCACCCTATGAATTTTACTCATGTGCTTAAAATATAACTCATGTTTATCGTATCAATTCGCTTTTAATGCTTAACATTCATCAAGCTTCTACAACTTCTTGAGAATACAAAAATGCAACAACAAATACGGGATGGATTAAAAACCTTATTTCAGAAAGCAAGCGAATAAACGAAATAAAAATATATTTCGCTCCCGATCATGAGGATGAATGTGTTATTTTAAGGATATTTAAGGAGTAATACGTCTCAAACCCTGTGATTGTAATTTACAGAATATTGTTTAATGTATAATGTACATAAAAATATGAACAAAAACTTGAATAGTTGAAAATAACACTATTTTACATTTGTTTAACCTGTCTGATTGAGTTAAGAAACTGCAAAATTACCCCATCCTCTTTTTCGCTGCGGCCTTCCACGTCACTGTCGCTATCATAACTGACAAGATTATTCATTTTTGAGAAGAAAACGATGTGTTTTCTTCACAGATGACACGTTCCAACGCCAAACAAATGACCTCACGGTGTAAAATGTGATTGAATTCCTGCAAAACCTTGTTTCTTCACCAAAATGGCCGAATCAAAACCGACTTATGACGGTGACGTCGAAAAACAGGATTTCTCTTGAAATTGTGTTTTCTAATCTTCGTTGTTGTGAATCATGATTGTCGCATTACTTCTCGATGTGTAAAAAATCTAAACGATTTTTTTTCTTAATCAAAACTTGATTTTATTATAATAGCAAGCATATTAAAGCAATTTAGTTTATCTTATCAGAATCATATTCAAATAACTTAATTCAATTCAATAGCTTTATTTCATTTCATATATGCAATGACAGATATGTAACATAACACTACAATAATACAATGTAAAATAATGCCTGCTACAGTAATAGATATGTGCTTTAATATTTTAATGCAACCGAAAAAAATATTCGGTTGTAACAGTTGTCGATTTCTAATCTACACTGATTATACATCTTACTTGCTACTTCTAAAAAAATGATGTTTGTATTCGATGTGGCCACGTTTTTATTTATATGCATGTACATTGAAGATACGAATCATTAAGTTATCGTTTGCAAAAGATATCCATATTTTTCGTTAGATTTTTTTGCGGTTTATATATTTAACTATTGAGCTAAGAAAAGTTCAGTAGACTTATTCTAGCATAAAGAAACAAGGCGGGATGGAAATGGTGCCTTGAAATGAATATTTTTCTAAGCAGGAAGTTCCTTCATTTCATGGACATTTCATATAATTAGGTTCATATTAGTTGTTGAAAAAAAGTCTCGCTGTCATGGGATTGGATCAGAGGGTCTTCTTTAAAAAAAAGTGGAATGCCTTGCTTTTACGAAAGAATCGGAGAGGCTTAGGAATCCAAAATGGAATCTTGGCTATCTTCCACATAGTGTCTTTGAAAAAAAAAAGGCAACATATGATTTCATTAACGTTACATTTAACAACATATGTAATTTCATGCGCTGTTTTCCTTTCACTTTAAAAAATAATTGAAGTGCGATAAAATAAAACGGCATTGTGCCAATCGAGATTTCTATCAATAAAATCGTATGTGACTCAAATCATCATCTGCAAGGATCGGTTTTCACAACATAAAATCAAATGACACTTCAAATAGTCTCTCTCTCTCTCCCTCTTTTCAATTTTACCGTTGTTTGTATACATGTATATAAATATATTTTTATTTAGAACGTAGATATGGTTCATTTTCTCAAATTAATTTTTTTCAAAATGAAACTTCTAATTAAGTGACGTGTTTGTTTAATTACACATTGAACAGCTGGACTCGCGATTTAGTAAAATTATTGATCTAATTGAAGACAGAGAATTTCTAACGAATATAAAATCTACTGATAATGACTAGCATAACTTAACAACAACTCAACATAAAACTTCCTAGCAATTTTCGTGATTTTGAATCCAGTTGTATATTTTATTTACCCTCGTATTTTTTGGCGCAAGTTGTTGTAAATAATCGATATAGTTGCATATAACTTTGCTTTAGCAATTTATATATCTGTGATACTCAAATTCTCTCTACAATTCTAATAGAAATATAAAATAGGCACCAAACTGAAAAAGAATAATAGATGAATAATAAGAATAATAATAAAAAATATATTGTTAAATAATATTTGTACTCGAATCCAGGTCAAAAAGTCCTCGGACATAAACATAGGACTTAAAGTTTCCGGCCATAAAGTCCCCGGACATAAAGTCTCCGAACAAAAGGTCACCAAAAATGTAACATAAAGTCCCCAAAAAACTCACTCTCGATTTTTTTGATAACGAATAACTTTTATATTAGATTTAAAAATCGAAAAAAAAACCGCTTTTATGTTTATTTACAATAAATACCACAAAGCATAATCACGTGTCTACCAATATTTTCGAATGTAACAACATATTCACAATTAAATATCTATCTAGATTTTTTACAGGGCCGCATTTTTCTCAAATCTACAAAGGAAAATGCTATACCATCACATGAAACTAATGATTAAAATAGTACGATAGAAACTACTGTTAAACGACATTCCGAAAGAACGGTTTTACAGGCAAAAACTTAACTTATTCCACCTTCAAAATTGATGACTTTTTGTCCAGGGACTTTATGTCCGGGGACTTTTTGACCAGATACATTTGTACTCATAAATCATTTGAATTTCAGAGTGATATTTTAATATTTAGTGGAGGGACCACATTTAATCAAATGTACATCAGATGCCATATAAAATAAATATTATAAACGACAAATATATTCATTGCTCGTATTGATATGAAAATACGTCATTCAGTTTATTAAAATGCCACATATCATATTTGTGAGCACTATAAAATCTATAATCTGTTTCAATACATGGAGTTTACATAATAGAGTTCTATAGGACACAAAAGCAAATCGGCAGAGGGATCGTCACAGTTTGTAATAGCGAATCATGAGGGCCAATAAAATGACAAACAAATACAGGGACGGTTTCGCCAACAAAAAGACAAATCGCTATAACTTGACTTGACTTACTTGACTTATTGGCTTTATCCTCTCCGGAACCTCGCTCTCTCAATGACTTCTCTCCACCAGTCTACCCTTTCGGGCGCTCTGCATTCTGCTGTCGTCATTGGTAGGCCTTGGCCTCTCGGATAAGGGTGCACCAATTCTTTGGCGGTCGGCGTCGCGGACTTGGGTTTGGAATGTTGAGATGGTTTGCACGGGCAACGTAACTATCTTCATGTCTTCGGGCAAAATATCCAAACCACCTGAGCCTTTTGGTTTTGATAGTGTCTGTTATTGTCGTGTTCATCTGCAAGGCCGTTCTCACTGCTTCGTTTCTGATTCGGCCGCGCAGCTTCATCCCACAGATGGCTCAGAAATTGCATTTCAAATACCTCAAATTTTCTACTATCTTCGGACTTTATGGTCCATGTCTCGGCGGCGTACGTTTCAATCGGAAGGATGAGTGCTTTGTATAGTCTCAATTTCAGGGGCTTGCTTATTTCACGCTTTTGCCAGATTGGGACCTTCAGTCTACCGAATGGAGCTGACGCTAGCGATATCTGTCTTCTGACATCATCGTAGGAATTCAGGACTACGCTTCCAAGGAACGCAAAGTCTTGGACATGGTAGACTCCGTTTATGTCTAGTTCTACGGCTTGGTCACTCAGGGATATGATCTTATATTTTCGCGCAATTAATCTTCATGCCCCATTTCTTGCTCACTGCGTCTAGCTGTTTGGTACTTCCTTTCAGCTTTTCAAACATGGCAGACAATAGGGTGGTATCATCTACATACCTTATATTGGTGGGAAATGTGTCTGTTAGGCTAGTGTTCGATTTAGTTTGCTAAGTTCTTTCATAACTTTCATATAATTATAGTCGTCATCATCGCTCTCTATATACTGATCATATTCAGCGTTATCGTTATCACTGTCATCGTCGAGGTCAATGATTATTATTATCTCATAGACATTAGGGGTGTGACGGTTCGCCAATCCTTCGGTTCGGTTCGGTTTTGGGTTCGGTACAGCAAAAGACCTCGGTTCGGTTCGGTTTTTTACGGTTTTTTTTCAGAAAGGCCTTTATATTGGCTATATAAATAAATGACACCTTTGTTATAAACCAATAAGGTTCAACTCCTGTAAGCTTTCAATAACATATAACTTGTTTGCTAAGTGACACATGCGATATCAACCAATTTAAATTATGCACAAATAAACTCACGTTCATATTATATGTTAATAAAAAATATCACATTGAATATACATACATTATGAAATTTATATATAGAATGATATAATATAATATATTTATATTTCATAACAACTGTAATAACAAATATGTTATTTTAATAATAATTTTTTTTATATTATTAAATGTATTATTATTACGGTACAGTTTTTTGTTATAACGTGTTTTTATGTAACATAAAAGCGCTACATTAGCAGGGATAATTCCATGATTTCAGTTTCGTGTACAGTCGAAATTTGTGTGCGCCATTTTTAAAATGTGTGCGCCGTATAGATATATTGTATAAGTAAGACATATTTACCCCAAACAGAAGCACGGATATCGTCTTTATTGTGCTTGTGAGCGCCGGAGGCGCGAGCCCAAGAAATAAATGCATTGATGACATGATTAAGTCTGCACTGAAATCGGTCTTTAAAGAAAAATGTGTCGTAAAAGAAAATCAGTTCGAAAATAAATATTAGGCGTCATATTGCATGCAAATAATTTCTAATTTACACATAAACACATAGTCCATATTGTACAATAGAATTCTGTCCCGAAAGTTATCGTTTTTTATTCGTATTCTCAATTAACTTTTTAGTCCCCCGCCCGCCGCGTAGCACGGTAGCGGGGAACTATTGGATACGGGTCCGTCCGTCTGTCTGTCCGTCTGTCTGTCAATTTTTCAGGTGGGATTATGTTCCGCGACCGAACTCCAAAAATACTGGGCAGAATCGAATAAAACTTTCTACAATGAAAGAATATATATTGAAGTTGTGCACCTGGGTATTGGTTTTGTCGTGCGACCAAAATTGGGGTCGTAGGACTTGGTCAAAAATGATGAGTTTCAACACAGATTATTTCGCAATCTAGCTGGAATCTAGCGTGAGATTTTTAACGCATGTACGATTGGTTTGGCAGCACCACCTATGTCCTGTGAATTTTGCATTCGCGATAGAAATATCTCGTGATCTACGACATCAAATGCCGAGGATATATCCACAAGGGTTTTTTTCTTTGTGTTTATTTAGCTTCACTGCTGAAATATCTAAACTTATTAAAGTATATTTCTTTTCAAAACTATACGGATGTTCTACAAAAAGATAAAGGATATAAAACCGCATGTTAAGTGCAAAAAACCTTAAAATATCCTGGTATTATAATTATATTTTACTCTGTATGTGTTTTAAATAGGTGAATAATAGAAAACTAAATATATGTGATGTTAAGTTTCAAAATAGTATGAATATCTACAATTAAGATAAAAAACCGAACCGAACCGAAATTTGGGTCTTCGGTTTTCGGTTCGAACCGAACCGTGAATTTTTCTCGGTACGCGGTTCTCGGTTCGAACCGTCACACCCCTACTAGTTTCTAAGATACTCAAAAACTCGTTGCAGCGACTCGATTACTGATTAACAAGTCTATATTTCAATTTCGCGGCGGTCACAAAATTGCGCAACCGCATCAGCATGACGATTAGCGGATCTGCATATGAAATTCTTAAAACATATTATAGACCGATTCCGTCGGGTTTACTATATTTTATACACATTTCCCAGATGCACATGTAAAACGCCACTGAGCGCTTCCATATACTATTCCTATATTCGATGAACGGATTCGAATGATTTTAATATCGTTAAACGATAATCAAATTTGATGCATTGCAAATCTGATAATAACTGAAACTCAAAGTTATTTCGGTGAGTAAAAAATTATAGGATAAAGAACAAGGTCAGTCCATTTATTACCATATTGTTCAGAAAAATGTTTTAATAAATGAGGTTGACCAGATTCCTTTTATGTTTTTACAGTCCATTACTAAATTAATAAATCATCAATGCAGAAAACTGTGAATAACGTATGAATACAAACGTTACTTCAGTTAGAATTAACCGATGTCAAGAGTTTTATTCCATTACGGAAAATAAACAGACTTACTTCGCTTCATTTCATAAATTAAATAAACAGAATTACCTTGTCAAAAGTTTCGCCGCACAATTGTAGACTGAAACAACTATTTTCTATTTACGAATTGATCTTTTAAAAAAGTTCCTTCGAAATAGAAAATACCACCTATTGATAGAACAAAATGTGGCTTCTAGCGAGCTCACCCTTGCCCTCCTCTTATATACCCATTTCCACAAAGGTTCCAGCAAAAATTGAAGATAATATGATGTCACTAATGATAGCAATTATAATGTCATTTGATTGGAAAATTCCCTAGATTTTATAAAAACGCGAATCCCAATTTTTAGTAGAAATACAATTTAGACTCAAGGGTTATCGGCAACTGCTGTCTACATCAATATATATTTTGTTTGGAGGATTAAGGCTTCGCCATATTGATAGCATGTTGCAGCTTCCAAATGATTTTGTGGAATACTCTCTGAAGCGTCCTAAGGTCAATCGCTGTTTGAAGTCGCAGTTTAAAACGCTACTCGCTTCAAGCCACGAGAAGAGAGTTTCTCATAAGCAAACCAAAAATGGTTTTCTTTTTTGTAAAAGAAAATAAAGATGTGTGAAGAATCGAACCGAAATTTGTCTAGTTTGAGAGAGAGAGAGTGTGAGAGAGAGAGAGAAAGAGAAAGAGAGAGAATGAGCAAAAGGTGAGATAGAGAGAGATATAGAGAGAAAGATAGATAGATAGATAGAGAGAGAGAGAGAGAGTATATATGGATGTGTTGACATACAGACTGTGTATAACAGACTAGACCTGGATCACCTTCATACCCGATAAGACGTGAAGCGACGTAGAAGAGACGTTATCTGTTTGGCCTAGATATATATGAAACCATTCCGGGTGTACGTTCCATAAAAACTTCTTTGCAACGTTGTGCCGAAGTCGAACGTAATGAAAACGTTCATTATGACGTCTTACGAACGATCTTGGCTTACATAATATAAATTTTTGTTTAAAATGAGTTTGCTTCAAGAAAACCCAATCACTTTTTTTTTCTGATTGGAACAAACGAAAAAAAAACCTTTATGACGCTATTGCACATACATGTAAGGAGCACCTGACGAGTATTTTGTCGCCAACAGTAAAATGCGAGAGATTCCAACTTGCTTGATGATTTTTAAATATGTTCTCTACAATTGTTGAGGATGAGTAGCAGCTTACCGAGCAGCAACAGTACAGATTACGTCGTAGGCTGTCTAGACAATGCGAAACATCTGAGCTGGTTTCGAGAAAATAAAATGAACATATTTTCTGTATTATAATTAAAACGTTTAAAACTAACTATTCGTTTGTGTTCCTTAAGTAAAGGAGGTATTGCAAAATCAATTAAAAGCTTATTGACACAAAGAGTTATAGGGTGCCATTTACAAGACTGGTAATGTTACGATTAGCATATTTGGTTGTAAAAGAATAGGTTCGAAGCATTAAAGGCAACTAATGTCATCATCTAGCATGCTGAATAATATAATCTTATATTCATATAATGATGATGAGCTTGGTACGACAATTAAATTCATTGAACCGGTGTTTGATTTGTTTTTAATTATGAAACAGCCAAAACTGATAGTTTAAATTGATAAATTATCTGTAAATTATTTAAATACATGTATATATAATTATAAAACGATTAATTCTGCAAATCATTCAAATTTATCAGAAACAAAAAAATATATACGTAAGCTTATGAAATTGCATAATCGTTTCTAAGCTAAAATATACATTAAGATATTTCGATACTTAATTAGTTTCAGATGTATTATTGTTATCTTATTGAATTCTTATAATTGAAACATAAATGTGCAATTTTTTGAATGATTTTGAATGAACAAAAGCATTGATAACATCATTGCCTTCTTTTTCAGTATTAAAAATGACGCTTATTTGTAATAAATGAGGCATTTAATTATGTTTTCGAGAGTGTTAATGACTTGTCACTGAAACAAATGCAATCAATACGGTTTCGATGTGTTTTCCTTCGTGTTGCTCTCGTGTGATCATTTGTGGAAATCATTTGTGTAATCATTGGTGAACATTGATGCAAGCCACTCGGAGCAGTCACGTCCTAATTAATCACTTCAGCACTACCTGGCGTCGCATTAATATCAAGATTCTGCTGCTTGGCCTAATGATAATTTACAGGACGTCATGCTCAGACGTCGTATCGCAGTCGGTATCTGACATCCACACGCGTAGACCTTACATACGACGTCCTTAAGTGGTCCGCTTAGGAACTTTTTGTGGACGTCGTTTTCTGATGTAATTTTGATTGCTAGCATATTTTGATAAAAGTAAAAAAAAAACATTTAACATATATATCATATTCAAAAATCAACATTTTACAGTAAATTTAAGATGACGTCTTGACTTTAATATTCAAATTCGTAATCGAAACATTCAATTTAAAACTATATAAATTCAAAAGGTTCAAACTCAAAAAAATTTTAACGATTAGCGTTCATTAGTTCTTTATAGATTTATTTTTCTTCACTACGTCAATTCTTTAAAATGTTGCTTAAGAAGCCTCTACAAGTACAAAATAAAACATTTTATCACAATTGGAGATGTAAATAGCATGACGATTATTTAAGTTTATATCAAATAATCAGAATATTGGATTGGATCCAGACTATTATTTTTTATACATGAACATTAACATGTTGGTCATGGCTTTATATCAACATGGCTGATCGAAACACTATACATGAAGCACGATACACGAAACACGATGACAGATACAGGATCAAACAACAAAAATAGCACGCCAAGTTGTTTATTGGAGATGAAAGAATGTGGACGAGATAGTCAGGTTATCCGTGGTTTTTATGGTAGGTGCAGATTTTCATGAGAAAATATGTGTGTTTAATCAAGCGAATTCCAAATTTAGAATCTTATATTATCAAGTTTAGACAAGTGTAAATGCTCAAGTTGTGAGTTGAAAAGTACATGTATATGTTTACCCTATGTTAAATCCTTTATTATACTCTATATATTCTATATTAACTTTTGGCGTGTCCGCCCGAAATACATGTAGGCACATACATGTAAAGGCGCGTTCACCCGAAATAGGCTTTAAAAAAAGCTCGAAATCGTGTTTATTATGTTTTTATACCAAGGAAAAGCGCATAATTCAAACAAATATTTTTTTCTTGAGGTGAAATTGGTATGAAATTTGAAAAAAAAAACGCTTTCGAGCACACCTTTGGGGTTACTTCGGGTGAACGCGCCTTAATTCTGGTTAACCAGAAAGGATAAACTATATGCTTTTTTAAAAATAAATATGACTTAAAGTTTGAAGCGCAGTGTGAGTTTCGAGTTTTTTTTTTTTTTTTGGGGGGGGGGGGGGGGGGGA
>LQRL01177140.1:0-11202 GCA_001703475.1 Hydroides elegans
TATTATTTTTTATATTTTTATACGCATTTAATATCGACACCTTTTGTAAAGTAAAGTTTCTCCTTCCTCTCGGTGCAATAAATTTTCTAATTTTAACCTTGTAGTTTATAGAGTTTATAGAGTATTAGGGAGTTTATAGAGTATTTTCCGTTATAGCAACTTATCGCTATTATGCAATTCACAAGCAAAACATTTTAGTTAATATGATACTGTGAGTTGAGCGTGAATCTAAATGTATATTGCAATATAAATTAGTCAATAAAGCTAACCTTTCCCATTGATAGTCCTTCATCAAACGATATTTGGCGTTTAGACCTCAAATCCGATTTATTTCCAACTATCACTAACGGCACTTCCTCATTCGCAAATTGCTTTATCAAATTGATAATACATTTACAGAAATCTTATTATTTCTTGATTATATATATATCTGACTGTTTGAGTACTATCAATAAAAGTCCGAAAAATTAGGTTTTGAACTACTTTGTACTTGTGTTTCATTCCTTGCATCAATCAACAATTAAGTAGATTTTATTTAAATTCTTTATCTTTTCTTGAATAGTTTTAAAAAATACACAGTTGGTGATAAAATCACATAACCTTTTATCTTTATTTTTCGATAATGTGTTATGATAGGATAATTCACCTAAATTCATTTTGTATTACCCTGAATAGATTGATCCATGTAACGACTTTGAACAGCGTGTCCGTTCGTGTGCAATCATACATAACAATTAAACCATCCATGGCTCTGAAATACTGCTGACTGAAGCTATGGAATCTGTAAACAATCATATTTATCAGTTGATAGATGGATATGATCTGATAGATTCAACTTTTAAACTTAATCTCATATGCAGATATTAATTATAATAATACTATGTTTACCCTACCACGACAGTTCACGTTTGACATTATTAGTCTTATGCAATAAGTAATTAATATTGAACACATAATGTATGTACTAAAGATGTATGTATTTGATATTTGAAATAGAGAAATAACATTTAACATCACTTTGTACGCTTACGTTTATAAAATAAAACACAAATTACATATACACTCACAGCCTTTCATTTCCTTTAAAGAACATAATGTTGCTCGGCATTACTTTAAAGCATATTACTAAGATGCCTTCAATAATCTTAAATCCTCTATTTCATTGATTCCTGTTATCCATTTTATTCTGACAATCTTAACATTTATCATATGTTCAGACTTCGTGGCTAATTTATGGCCATTTGTTATGTCTATCTTCATAGATTGATACACTTATTAAATATCATACCTTTCCTGACCTGCAGTATCCCACAAATGCAATTCAACGACTTCATCGTCAATCTCATGCATAGCCCATTGTATGTCAATTGACACGGTATTAGGCATGGCAGCTTGAAAATGTTGCCCACACAAATTCATTATGAATGCAGTTTTACCTGATCCGTAGTCGCAAAGAAATATGATCTTAAGTCGTCGATTAACAAGCACTTCTGGATTTTCCTGAATTTCATAACATACAAATAGCTCTGTCTAAGGAAGAAGACGTATGGATTACCAATTCGGTGTTTAATGCATAACAATATCCCACATAATGCATTCTGTGTGCAATTGTTACGATATAATTTTCAAAAATAGGTTTTACATGCATAAAAAGCTCTTATAATGCCAATCGCGATTTTTTTGTTTATATTGTATGGTTCTCTTTTCTTTCTGAAAAAAAATGTGTGCTGAAATTAGCTTGCGATGCTTTCATTTATCAATATGCAAAATCAATATATTGAAAAATAATATTAGGCCGCAAGTTTTATCGCGTTAATTTACTAAAATTATATCTTAAGTTTATTTATAAATTAAAGAGTCAAATTTAAAATTTGTCTATGCACAGGATATTTTAGAAAACAATCAATAACACATTTTACTTGTTTAAACGATATATGTGTCGGTTAATAGCCATGATAGTCGTTTTGATCATAAGATACACATTTTGCTGTTGAATAACATATATTTATATATTCAAAACTTGTAAAACACTCACTATAATTGTAGCATATCGTCTTTGATTGAGTATCAGATTGTGTTCAGGGTTGATAGCTCTGGCACTTTAATATAAAACGAAATGTATAAGAATATTAGTTATTGTTTTATCCTTATATATAAAGACAGAGCAAAACAATGTAACTTAATGTAATATGTACTATGTAACGGTTCAAATATTTATAAAGCCTTTGTTCTAAAATACTTCATGTAATGGAAAAGATTTAGTCATTTATATCACCAACATATTAATGTGCTTCGAAATAGACCTTTCCACTGCGTCAGTTGAATCCACAATAACAGTGCCAGGACTATTTCTATTTTACCGGTACAATTCCCCAGTGTTGTGTTTTTTACGCAGAATCACTCCATTATGACCAAGGTTACAAATGTCTATGTCTATTTCCATATCTTTTCGATATTTTGCATAACATCGAACACTTTTGATAGAAATGTGTTTATGTAATCTGAACAATATTATTTTTATTTCAGTCAATATAAAAATCGTAATTAATAATTTTGCAAATATTGTTATTTATTAACATACATATTTAATCATCAGTTATTATGATATTGCATGGTATAATATAGTTAATAATATCTGACCAACATATACATTTTACTAGTAAGTGATCAATTTGAGTGCATCAATTGAGTGCCCTTGCCTTGATACAATGTAGAAATTAACGTAGGTATGTCATAAATCATTAACACTTATAAGTAGGCGGCAAGTGACATTAAGGAGCTGTTCACTTGACCTCGAAAGTAAATCTTGATTATATGGACGGTTTTTCAGTGTATTCATATATCAAAATTCAGTCATTTAGTAATGGCATTCTGGTCCATGTTATATAAGTGGTATATGTTTGTGCATTGATATATTTTCGCATAGCTCAAAACTCCTCGTATTTCGTCAGAATGTTCAATAATTGTATTTGTATAAGCGTTAAATTTGTAGGTTGAGTTTTACTTGAGCTCTAATAAAGCGTTAGATGGGTTACATCAGCCATGTTTAAGTAAATTGCTACAATTTTAATTTTGCAATGTGTTGAATAAGAGAGAAATATCACTTTATATATTTCAAAACCATATCCACTGAAAACGTCTTTTTATCTAAATGCCTTTTTATATAAAAATTACATGTTTATTACATGCCTGTCTAAATAAACATTACATGTTTATTACATATTTTAAGTATCGTCGCCACACTGTTGATGAAAACCTTAATGACAAGTTATTTTATTTCAAGTCAAAGTGTTGCATATAGGCAAGAGGGAAAAACTTAATAAACTATTATTGCGCCTTAGATGTTATGATTACTCTATTTTAAAAATATATATCGAATTGCTGTTACCTATGGTGTAACTATGGTAAAAGCAATAAATTACTTTAAAAACAATATGGTTGTTTGAATTAAATATTTCGAAACATTTTAAACATTAAAACACTTGGGTAGTTTAGGCAAGATAATGCATGAAAGGCAATAAATTTAGTCAACTGGGTATTTAGAAAGTACCTTAATAGTATTTTGAGAATAATATGCTTATCATAATATGAGAAGACTAAGTATATCATGTATAGTGATGTAATAAAATATTCCAAGTTGATAAGATGGTGGAATCGACGCGGCTGTTTATTCTTTATATAAAACTGGCCCTTTAGTATTTTTGAGCTACCAACAATGCCTCAAAGTCTTCAACCCGTAGGATGAATCATGCATGTTTTCGGCTAATTTTGTATAAACTCCAGTAAAATTCTTATTTTCTGTTGCCTTTACACCGTATTTTAGAATAGTTGCCACATTGCTTTTCGCTTGAATTGACATATGATACAACTCTAAAGATGCCCATTCTATTGGTTTTAGTCATTTTCCCCTCCATCTCAATCTCATTTCAAAACAAGACGATGAACATAAGGTATATTTGAACAATAAATGAACTTTTTACTTCAAATTAATAAGCAAAACTAGGAATCACATTGACTCTTAGAAAAATTCGCTTTGTCAAATATGACTTTTAATTCACATTTTATAATTTACCATGTTACTTTAAGAAAAATCATCTCAGGAAGATAAAATGAATATATACATAGACGGATTATGTGGCATTGTTTAAGTGTTATTAACCTCAAAGGTGACATCCCAAATAATCGGCTTTATATTTGACCATAACAACAACGTGAAATGAGTTTTATTCATTGATCTCTTTAGACGTCATATTAAATAACCCAAATTTACCTCAAATGGGTATATAGTATTCATAGCTTAATTCTTATGCATTAATCCAGTAAGAATGGGTAGGTGAGACATAAAGTTGATTTGAGAACCCGTTGAAATTATTTTTACAATCTTACACGCATTATCGTTACAAAAAGAAACGTTTAAATATCAATGTTGCAACATGTTTTAAAATGCGTGTAATGTTGATCAAAATGCAGAGAAAATGGTCCTACATCATATCTGTCATATTTGTTTTTACAAGCCTATAACAACAAAAACTTGTCAACAAAAAAGGGCTGTCATTAGTAATAAAAACTAAAGGAGCAGTTCTAAACAGCCGTTTAGAATTGTATACATTCTTAAAATAAAAAGAAGAAACACGTTTGCTTGCCTTAATAGGAATGCACATTTATTCAAGAAGGTAATTTTTACAAATACATACGTTGTTGTTGGTCGTGTATAGTTAGGACATTTAGAATTGGTGGAATCCCCTGCATTATATCCATATATAAATCGATCAAAATAAACGTTGATCTCCATATGATTGTCTGATTTTTTTTAAAGATCAACCTTCAGCTACGTTCTGATAGAATACTTTTATAATGAACTTTGCTATCGTTGAAAAAATGTTAGTTAAACGGAAGGCGTTCATGGAAAACCAAATACATCCAATTTAACATATACTGCAAATATCTTTCTGTATGTGAAAATTTTCCTTTCTTTTCTTCACAGCAAAATGTCACATGATTATAATTTGATGCGTGCTATCAGCTCTGGGTAATCCTTAAGCTTCCGACGGTACAATTCCATGAAACCTTCTAGAAACTCTTTACTTGTGTGCTCTTTCCATTCTGAAGTTTCACCTGATAAATGTTTATTATCATTAGATACATTAATTTAAGATTTTCTTTCGCAAACTATTTTCAATCATTTTATAAAGCGTTCATCGTTAACGACAAATTATAATTATATTCATAGCTCTTTTCTTTAACAAAAAAAACTTTATATTTCTGCATTATAAATTTTGATCGCTGCATTTTATGTAAATTCAAACGCAAGATTACCAGATGTTATGTTTGGTTTCAAATCATTTTGATACGAAATATTAATAACAAAATCATTACACGAAAGAAAATGTTATGGGTCTATGGTTTAATAAGTTGTTATGTCTTCAATAAAGATTACTTACATAACATCTTGCATATTGATTATGTCTGATATTGAAACATAACTTACCTTTTCTGACGCGGTTGTGTAGGTACGTGTCCTGCTTACTGTTGTATCGGTCCTTCATGTT
The DNA here is from genome assembly GCA_001703475.1 of Hydroides elegans. NCBI lineage: Eukaryota > Metazoa > Annelida > Polychaeta > Sabellida > Serpulidae > Hydroides > Hydroides elegans. Next base: position 5,550 of record LQRL01177140.1, read on the forward strand.
AGCAAGAGACGTTTGCTGTACGATTTCTTGTTTGCGTTATGGCGTTATGCCGATTTCGAGAAAATCAGATAATTCCTGAATGGCTTTTGCTGGATTCTATACGAGGTGAAATGCAAAAAAGTATAAGAAAAATGAAAATGAAAAGCTCAAAACTAGACCCTTAATGAATGTTTCTTGATCTGTTTTAATATTGTACAATTAAATCAGCAAACATAACGCTTTTATTGATTGAATTGACATTTAGAATGCAGGTCATAATTAACGACATATTTATAGTTATCTAATTCAAAACTTTGTATGGCTTTTTCAACATGGAAATAGGAGTCTAGACACAATTAGCAATAACATTCGAGAAACAATAAGGCCATCTGACTATATACACTTTATTCACACCTCACGCATTTTTTCATAATATACCATGAGAATGTTTGATCCCTTCTTTGATTGTGTATACGCATCAATAACGTGGTCAAACCAACTGCCGTATAATGTGTCTAATAAACATGATAAAATTTAATTAATATGTCAGTGTATATACTTCAATATTACATATAATTGTATTTTATGATCAATTCACTCTTTCGAACTATACATTGCAATGTTCAGCACCTACATTAATTAGCCATCATAAAAGCTAATGATAGAAAAATAAGTGATAAAATATGCATCCATTATCATTATTGACATATGCTTACATAATTCTTCGGCATATGTTTCGATGTATTGTTCCAATGTCCCCGTGTAACCATAGTAGTCAGTCTTTTTCGTATGGTGATAATGTGATATAACAACGGAGAGAGGATTGCGTGCTACATACACTATTTTGGATTGCTGAAAGAGAATTCATTTTATTATTACAAATGTCAATTATGTAACGGTTTGATATGAGCTAGAAATATGTTGTTTTGAAAGACGTTGTGTCTAGACGTTAAATTTAATAAGTTAGGCTTGAGAAACGTTATTACCTGTATATTATCCGGAAGGCGTCTTAAAGGAATATGTGTTCCTAAGAGTCTAGGTGATGGCATATTATCATACTCTTCTGCAACAAGTTCATCGATGGTTGCAAAACATTAAATTGAGAAGTATAAGAAAATATATAATGATAAAGCAAAATTAAATAATAGTTTATGTATGGTTATTTTAACAAAATTTTATGAATGCCTAAGATTACAAAAACAAAAATAATATCCCATAAACTAAAATAAGCTCATCTATTATATAAAACAAATATGAAAAGTATATTACCCATCTGCGTGCGCTTCTCGAGCCATGATGATGCAGGCCCTTTGATGTTTTCACTATTGTATCCATGGAGAATGATATCGAGTACTTCGTGCATCCAGTGAGTACCTGTTTCAAATTGAATAATTGAAGAATCAGTGCATTAAGGTGCCAGTTGAATAAGTAACTGGGTTCACTAAGATAAAAAATAGGTCACATGACTAAATTGCTCGTTTACTTCAATTATATACATTATGTTAGTGAGTGATTTCTCCATATCGCCTTAAGTTTGATGTTTCAATTTTATTTAACACAAATCACGACAATGGTTTAACCGAGTAATCGTTCCTTCAATTTACAGGAAATATGGATTTTGCTGATTGTTTGACTAATCTATTTGATTTAATTTATTTTATATGTATATGTTATTCGCTATGTAATTTCCATTCTATTTTACACTATCTTACATAATATGTTATGTCATATTATACAAGGCATTACCTTACCTGATTTGACGTATGAGTTTAACCATACATCAGTCGGAAGAGTTTTAAAATCCTTAAGGTGATCTCTTAGGTTTTTAGGCATTCCTTTAAATGGTATAGGAACGCTGTATTTTTCACCATCCCAAAAAATATTCGCTACCTTGCGCGTTTGACCAAACTTATCTATTACTTTTACGAGGCCGTCCGACATTCTTTTATTAAATATACTAATTATCAATATCTATTAACTTGCGTAACATGTGAAGTATGTAATGAAATTGCCTAATTCTATTGAAGTAAAATTAGAGAATACTGCATGTTACTATTCTTAATCTAATTAATGCATATCGGCTATGTACATAGCTTATATTTAGTGCAACCGATAAATGATGACACAAAAGGACACAGAGTTAATATCACTTATGCAAATATAAAAATAGATCAAGTGTCAAGTGCATCAGTAATGCGTTTATGTGCGCTTTTCGTGCAATGCTTAATTTACTTATTGTTATTTCCAAGCATGTGTTATACACTGCATTTGCAGTTCAAAACTACGTAAGTATATATATCTCAAACTGCTTGTTGGTGTGATTATAATCAATGTGTCGCTCTTAAATTAGAACTGCATCGTCAGAACATGAGCATAGTAGCAATACGTTTCATTATGACATTTTTATAGTTGGTTCAACACATTTAGCAAAGCATAAAAACATGTTTAATTTTGCAATATAACATAGTAAATTATATGTATCCAAAACAATTTGAAAATCTTCACCATAAATCAAGTTAACAGCATATTAAAGTAAACGTATAAAATATAAATATTGAATAAAAAGAAACAAATATGTACAGCATAAATATAAGTTTATATTTAATAGAAACAATATTGATAATATCATGTTTCCGTTGTATTGTATTAAATTGTATTAATAACATTCGATAGAGAAACATTTTTATTTGTAAGATGCTAAGTGTTTTATTATTTCTGTTCAAAACCATATATTTTTACATGTAATTTAAATTACGTCATTTTTTCATTAATTATTGTTATGTTAGCATACCATGTTTAACAATTGACATGAATACATTTATCACGTCCTATATATTACTTAACGACTAAGACTATCAACTCGTGATCATTTGTCTAGAACTTTATACGCTTCAAAAGTTCAGGATAGTCCTTGAGTTCCCTGTTAAACGTGTCCATAAACTTTTCTAAAAATTCCTGATTTACGTAATTCCTCCATCCTGCGGTTTCACCTAGATATTGAAAAAAGATATTTTATAACGACGGATACCTATAGTTTCTTCTTATTTGTATAGAGCCTATAACTAAGCGCACATAGTTATATGATCCGATTTGATTTATTGCTGGAATACTTAGATATAATAGCTGGTAAGAAAATACAAGTCTAGTCTATGCATTATGACAATGGCATAAATCATGGACACAGAAAATTACGCATATATATTGGGGCCACATATAGACACATTATAATTTTTAAAACAAATATGATTTGAATAATGCTACTGTAAATAACTATACTCTGCTATACTCAACATGCAAAGTTACAAAGCTTTATATGTATACAGTATATGTATCGGCTAGCGAATTACCATTCGCATAATATATATGTTTATATTTAATGAGAAATATTACTATTTGATCAAATTATGATTAGTAGTGTTGATATATAAAGCAAAACTACACTTAATTTATTTTGTCTTCTCAAAACAAACTCACCTTTCCTTACAAAACCAGTGGCATTCAGGTCTGCTCCTAATATTTGTAGCATGTCTTTGTTTTGAGCCATTTTCTCTTTCATGTTCTCAATTGACGTTTCTTTGATGATTTCTTGCTTTCGTTCTGGTGTTATTTTACATTGAAAGAAATCCGATATTTCTTGAACGGCCTTCTCCGGGTCCTGTTATTAATGTATAGTCGAACACCATAATGTTCCACCATATTATGTATAGTTGAGAGAATATTTGGTTTCCAAATACGTTTCATTAAGAGTTTCTACATGTGTACATTTTACCAGTATTTTGTTTAATATATGAACAATCTTATTTTAATAAGGCGCTGCTTAATAAACAAGGTTATTCTATATTCGATATAAATCGAAATATGCAATATATGAAATGTACAAATAGAATGTATATATAATGACCTCTCGCATTTCTTCATAATACATCATCAACACGTTTGAGCCCTCCTTTGATAAGTTGTAGGCGTCTATCAGGTGTTCAAACCAGGTACCATAAAGGGAATCTTTAAACACTCATAACCTATATAATTTTCTAAAGTATGATAATCTATGTTTAGATGTTATTTATTGCATGCTGTTTATTACATAATATTTAGAATATGATTGCATCGATCGGGAATATTTCTCAACTATTTTTTTTTCCAAAAAAAGCATTGTATACTTACAAAGCTCGACGGCAAAGCTTTCTATGAAATTTTCCTTGGTGCCAGTGTAACCGACATGTTTCATGTTCATGCCCATATGGTAATAAGATAATGCGATTGAAAGTGGGTTCCTTGCAACATACACCACTTTAGATTTCTGGATTCATGAATGAATAAAATAATCAATAGTTCATCGCTGTGGAAAATATATCATTTTATTGGAACTGAACATGATTTTATACACATAGCTATGACAAAATGGTTTCATTTCATGTACTACATTGGGAACAACTTTAGAATTCCCCACACACTTACGCGCAAGAATATTGAAAGTTTGAGGACTATTTATGAAATATGAGGTTAGAAGAAAATAGCATGGTCGACAGGTAGCCAGGTGGGAACTATAAAGATTATTGAGCTGCGCCATTAAAATGTTAAGCATATAAGATATAGATGATGCGATTTATGTTTTTTTTTTTTTGTTTTTTTTTTCTTTTTATTCACTCAAACATATTTTATCAATACATTGCAATATCAATATCAATACATGACTCTTAACTAATAAAGTCAAAACATTTCACAAGTACATTGCAATATCAAACTTTCAATTTGAAAGATTTTATCGAGGGAAAAAGAGTGTTTTTTTTTGTTTTTTGTTTTTTTTTGCTGCGATCTCGGTTCTTTGCATTTACTCATAATTATTACTTAACACGCGTAAGACATGGTTTCTGTGACTATACAAAAATACTTTGTGACATTATAACAGGTCAAGAAGCATTCCAAACTCTCTGTATTTTTTGCTGTACGCATTGAAAAAACTCCGTTCTATTTCTATATTTTTTCTTAATATCCTTAGGAATTGTGAAAAATAAACATTTTCCTTTTTGATATGACACTTATGTATGTAAATTCTGGCTTGGAGTAGAGTATAATCGGTAACAAAATATACATGTTTCGGTACATCAGCTTTCAAACAACCTAACAATCTCATGCGATTATCAATTATTATGTTTTCTACCAGATTGCTTTTCAACCAATTTTCAAACATATTCCAAAATGGTACAACAGTTTTACACTTACAAAATATATGCATAATATCTTTGTTTTCATCACACATCATACATTTTGAAACAACAGATTCATCGAATTTTGAAACAATCACATCAGATGCGTAGTTTTTATGCATGATTTTAAGATTAAGGATTTTATCCTTAATAATTTTAGTAAGATATTTTGTTTTAATAAATATTTCCTTCCATTGATTATCTTGTAATACAATTTTATCTTTGCTCCATCGTTCTATACAACTGGGGGTGATTCTTTTTGATCTTACTAAACACCAATATACATGTTTTGATTCTATGTCAGTTATTGTTTTGTCATATGATTTCATTTTTATTTTTGGTTCGAAGCAATGCACAAGGTTTGTTATTGAATGTCGGTGTATTATTGTTTTCCATGTTTTTGGTATAGCTGAGATAATACTGTTTAACCTCATGATGTTAGTCTGTAATTTGAAGCATTGTTTCAT
>LQRL01177148.1:0-12734 GCA_001703475.1 Hydroides elegans
GGGGTGTTGGTCTTTGTCCTTAAACCCTTGATGAAGGCCCGAAGTTGTTTTCCAAAAGGGCCCGAAGAGATAGGGGACGAAGTGATAAGGGCTGAACCCAATACACATTTACATGTGATCAGACGATATCGTATCACAAAGATGGGGTAGGCGATCGTCGATTATTTGGTCATATATATCTTGCTTCGTTGTCTCGATTTCGTATTTTTTCCAAGCTCTCGCATAACATCTGGCTTTAACGCCTATGTATACTTAGTCTGTGTTTCGTAGGCTCAAACACTTGACTCAATGTTTACTCGAGTCTCTTGGTAAGGCCGCGAAGAGGTGTTTGAATTCTTAAGCAAATAGCGAGCAAACTTGAACTTTATGGACGTCTGATAAAAGAAATCGGTTTTGAAATTTAGCCTTTATACTTAAAAGCTACGAACAATGCAATTCTAGGTGTCGCACTGTTATAATTACTTTTTTAGGGTGAGGTAGTGTGAAAGGGTGCAAAGAATCAACCCCTGTGTAGCATGACAAACCATGTGTTCGCAGGGGGCAGAAACACACTCACACACATGTATTGCTTTTTGTTATTTGAAACAGCAAACTATGTCTGTGATTGGCGATTGCCATCATGTAAAAAGAAAGCGTTTGAATATCGATATTTGAAATGAAACCGTTAAAGGCTTTAAGTGGACTTAAGGTTTTATTGCTTTAGTAGTTATCAGTACTCAATTAAAGAAGTATGGATATCTTACATTGTTCCTGATATTCACGATTTGGATACACAACGTTGGATAAAATACCTTTGAATATTCAACCCGACACACAAGGTTAATAAGTGTAAACTAAATAGTTTTTGCATTTAACTGCGTTTATTGCTTAACTAAGAATATGGGCATACCTATAGTTTGAGATGTAAAAAGGTTTGATACAGGATATTTGAACATTATGTTAATTTGTGACAGCAGAAAGGACTATCATATATCTCATTATAAAAATATACACACATTAACAGGTAATCAATTCTGTTATATTTTCTCGTAAAGTTGATTTATAAGAAATGTATGCATCTTATATGTAAACGTCTTCTAAGCTGAAACAAAGGCAAAGAAATGGCGAACATAATATACAAATACTTTCATCAATGTAGCCTAGTATTTTAAAGGTAGCCGAGTGTTGGTATTTAAAGCTTACATGTAAAGTAAAACATCATTCAACCAAAACACTCAGAAACGACGAAAACTTTTCGATTTAACCGATTTTCGGTTTATCCCACAAAATGTATTAATAAATGGTGTAAGATGGAAATTCTAATCATCTTTGGTTAAAACAATAATTGGATGTATGTCTGTTCGGTATAACGGTGGTCCACTGTATATATTTTTGGTTGACTTGCGATACCGATTTATGTTTTCAAACACGTTTGATATGTAAAAATGCGTCGCCTACTGTAGGCGATCGGGTAACAACACATTTTTTAATTTCCCCGTCGGCGACAAATCATGAATGAGCAGCAGTCACATTTTAAAAAGCCAGTTTAAACCATTTGTTGCTGTTTAGCATTTATGTTTTACCGATCAAAGACTCCAGCATACAATCATTTTATATTGTAATTGTGAGTTTTGTCTCATGATTGAGACTGAAATAGGAGTCTATATGGTTCTTTTTTGTTATCTTGCTGGGTCTACCAAACCAGCATTTCAAAGCAAGCGAGATAATCACTCAATAACATGAGAATTAAGGCTTATTTATAGATGCGTCATGTTCTATTATCAGTGATTAATATAACCCATGGCAAAGGAACAGAACAGAACATGCATCCAACTGCTTTTTTCCCCAGGGCTAATTATTAGATACCATACATGATTCGGTCGATTATACTGTCATCGCTATATAAAAGCATTTGTCTTTATGCGTTCATCTTTTATCTTTACGTTATTCATGCATATACAGGTAGAAAATTTAAGTGATTCGTACCTGAGATTAAATTTCATATTTTTTTGCATGCATTGTGCCGATATGAAAAAAATATATTAATTTAGACAAAAACAATTTAATTACACACATATTAAATAACATATATGAAAGGATAGGTTATATACAATCGTCAATAGATATTTATTATTGAGTGTGCTTGTCTATTTTATGGACTAAAATCCAGTAATTATATCGATTTGTGGTTTCGGAGTATGGATCAATAGCATGGTAGCCTGAGCATGTAAAGGTCCAGGACAGCAGAGGATTATGTCCGTTACATTCAGTCATAACATAGACTTTATCAATAAAAAAGCCTGCTTCTGAACCCGAAATAACGATGTAATAGATAAGTCAAGAGCTATAATCAATAAATTTATATACGAATATTGATAATGATCTACTTGAGCTGGATATTATAGTAATAGATAGTAATGAAGTATATATTTTATCTCGGAAATATATTGAAGAAAGGGATACGCACTTGGACATCTGTTAGATCGAGGAGGCCAATTTCGACGGACGTAGGGTACTGTCTTTAGGTGCTATATTAAAAAATAAACATATGACTTATATGTTTATTTCATATTACGTGAATCCTAGAAAAAAAAGGAATTCGGAGCGCCAATTATTAGAAATAAAAGAACCGAACGGAGGGATATGTATTTTGGAATAAGGCGGGAGGGACATATCAATTAACTCAGCACATTATATTGCATTGGGTTTTCATCACTATCCCTCATTTATGAGGATGAGTAAAAATGCTTTTCAGCATATCATCAACTAATTTTATTATCTTATTTAAACTTAGTAGGTTCTTTTGTGATCACAACTCATATCATAATTGACCCGTATGGTACATTCGCGGCAATGCATTATTCAAAGGCTCACCAACAGGCGCATTTATGTCGATTCTATAGAGCAATAGCTCATGTTCTTCGGTATATTTTGTGTTGTGCCCCAGGGGTACATGGGTATGTTTTTGTACTGCGTCCTGGTGGGGAGCACAGGTGCATCACATGATATCAAGTTTGAACGTTTATCAGTAAATGCAAATGATTTTCACATGAGAGTAATGCAACAAACCTATGCAATGATCTCTAAATTCGTTTAATTTTTCATAATTTAAAATCTTTTTATAGGTCAGTAACCAAATATGATTACAATTTTCATTAAAAAGTATTGAAATGTACTCCATTTACGATATATTCAGCATATTCAAATAATAATTTGGCTATAATTTCTCTTGATTGTGCATTATCAGAAATCGTAATCACCCGTTCGTTTTTAATGATGATCATGGACCCTCCCCATCAACTTGTATAACATTTAGTATTTTTATTCGTCGTTTCTAATGCTCTACAGTGCCAAGTCATGTGGTGGCCCTGTTGAAAAGCGGGGTGCGTACCTCCAAAAACGGGGCGTATGCAGCTTGATGGCGCACTAATGGCATTGACGAGGCATGACAGCTGTATATGACATCTCACTTGAAAAAAAAACTGATCATCTATTTATTTGAAGCAGAACCCCTCTTTTGGACATTTTGTTCTATTCATTCAACTGGTTCTATTTGGTCTATTTTGCTTTCATTCGTTTTTGTTTCAAATTTTGTTGGTTTCGTGCGTTTTTCGCCTCATTGTCATTTGATGATGAATCATATTTCAAAAAGTGCTTTTGATCACCATACCTGGTCGAGGGGTAGGGAAGGGTGGTAGTGTAGACAATTGAGCTACAGCAGGTGACCATACCCATAAACAATGCGGTTGATAGTATTTAGTAACATAGATAGACCATTTATGGCACACAATTTCAAAATTAATGGATATCAGAAAGTATGCAGTAAATTGGAATGTCATGCTTTTAATAAGTTGATTAAGAGTTGCATATCGTCGCAAAGAAACGTGGTTTGGTTCCACGTCGATTCGATCATGGACGTCAAAACAACGTTGTCGCAACGTCAATCAAATATCATACATGTAGGACATGCAAACCGAAAAAATGGCGCCAAGATCGAACAGTAATTTATAACGGTTAATTAAAAAGTTCCAACATACGTGTTTAACGACATATGACATATGTTAGCATAATGGCATTTTATTGTTCGAATGTAATTTTGGAGATTTAAACATCTTTTGCATTAAATTGAGACAGAAAAAATAAGAGGTGACATTTCTACGCTTTTAAAATCGATTAAATAAATGGATTCAAAGAAAAAAAATCACTGGTTAATAAAGCAGGCGTGAATGAATAAGTTTTGAACCATTTGTATCAGACTATTCAGTCTTTAAAAATCAGTTTGTTGAGGAGATTTTCCAATAAGCATAATCCCTTTCACAGTGGCCAATGGAAGTTTTTCTTCTAAAGTCAGAGCAAATAATAATGAGCACGTTCCTATACGTAATGTCAATAGACTCTACGTTAAGTCTTTAATTTAAGCATTAATGTCCTAAATAGTTTCAGGCAATACAATATAAATTAAATGATTGCGTCGTAAACAATTTTCATGTGAAAAAGAACTTTTTTTCTTTTAACAATGTAACATAAAGATATGTGTTTAAATAACATTTAAGCCAGGTCAAACAAGAGGAATTCCAAAGCGCGCTCCTTGGTTTTTATCTACTCACTATTATTAAGCTTGTTGATAAAACAGATGCTTGAAGTACCTGAAAGAACGCCTGTCTTACAAAAATACAGATATACAATTGTATGTAACTTATCACTGTCCTTAACTAATTAGATATCAAAAACATACGAGATCGTTTGGTATGTTCTGTGATGGTAAAGAAAATGTAAAATGAACAATTTGTGAAAGGCCCCATACCGTCCGTTATTATATGTTATTATGTGATTTCCAAGTTCATGTCTCGGGTATTTACAAATTATTTATTAAATTATAGTTCTACTCAATATAATATACATATGTAGGCAGGCCTATTTTTATTTGTTTATTTTGCAGTTTATAGAAAATAGTGCATAATCCGACACCCGATGCAGGATCGTCATGGCAGGGATAGTGACATTCCTCGAAAGTCCGCTGATGACATGGGTGAGTGGTTTTATACGATGGCCGAGAGGTAAAATGTCAAATGAGTCTTTTGGATACAATTAAGTCTTTGGTGTTGATGTCTTAAAGCGGTTACATATAGAAATTACCGCAAAAATAGAATCAATGGTTAAAAAATCACTAGGGATAATTTCAGAAATAACAGACATAATAAACCTAGACTTTTACATATCAACGTTCGCGACGTGAATATGACTTCGCTCCTTCAACCCAATATATGAACCATTGTCTTAAAGTGAGGTTATTAAAACGTTTAATAATGATGCCGAAATGCCGTCATTTTAAAACGTAAAATAGAGCTGTAGCTTGACGTTATTTCGACGTCATTTCTGGTTGGGACGTACGTCAACGTCATAAGGACCGGATTAGGAAGAATTTTCGTCGAAAGGGGGATTTGGACGTAGCTTGCAAAAATGGAGAGGATTTTAGCCCGAGGGGAGTACTCCAAGCCTGGTGCTTAGGGCCGTTTACCCTAGCTAGAACATTGTGGTCAGAATGGATAGCAATTTGGACATTGCTGTGCATCCGAAAGCATAAACTAAGGCTATGATCGATACAAGGCCAATCTTTATGAATCACCCAAAACATTGAGTTATCATGCTCCTTAAAAAAAAATCGACAATATCATTTAGTTGTAATGAAACGGGCGCCCACCAATGCAGTTATCATGCATGTGTGTAATTAAACCATATCGGATCCTTATCTCGTTTCCGTAATATTGTTGTTGCGCGTTATCAGGTCACTTGACACTATATTCAAGTGACAAGGACTTGTCATGTAGATTACATGTAACCACCAAACTGTTATTATTTGGATAAAAAACTATGAGCCCGGATGCCCGAACAAAAGCCCCTTAGGGTGAAGGCCCAATAGGAAAATAAAACCCATAATTTTGTCAGCTAGGGCATAAGCCTTGCTATTTAGAAATTTTCTTAAATGTTTAGTATGAATATTTGCATAAATGTACATGATATGTTTAATACATCGAAAATGACTTCATTTATTATTCAGGTCAAGACTTTTAGTCCAGGTGACGCAGTAACGTTTCAAGATGTCTGTGATGGCGTATATTTAAATGACGTCCTGTCGCAAATGTAAGTTAATGATTGAGTATGAGTTTAATTTGAATATTGTTATAGTCCTGGATTCAGTTCTCAACTATCTTAAAGTTAAATTTATTATTTCACATTGAGTTTTAAGGATGAGATTGTTTATATAGGTTACCAACACGATTTTTTTCAGTGAATCTGGGCAAAAATAGACATTGCGTAGCCAGATTCATTGGCTTGTTTTTGAATATTAATGAATTGTAACGTATACCGTAATTAATTGCTTTGTTTAAAAATGTATATGTTTATTTCTAATTTCTAATTATTGTTACAGCGACCCAAGAGAAAATGAACTTTTGGCTGACATGAACAGATCACCCGTCGATGAAAATGCTAGGCTTCAAAACTGGAGCATGCTCATCAAAAGTCTAAAATCGTTTTATACGGTAAGCAGATCGACACTTAAAAATTCTGCGAATCAGATATCAGTCGCTGAAAAAAAACAGCTTTACCTATAATCTTATATTATCAGTTCATTAAAAGACAAACTAATGTGTAACTGATGTAAAATCTATCATTGTATTAGATTCTGTATTATTTCATTTCAGGAAGTACTTCAACAAACGGTGGTCACCCCAAACCCAAATCTATTTGCGGTCATCGAAGATCCATCTTCAGGTAATTCTAACGATTCCTGATTAAAATCTATAGCTGCTTATATGATACAGATTCTTCTTTGAAAATGGACATATAATGTCAACCTTAATAAATTTTCTTAAACGAAAATGTATGGTTTTAAAGTTTTCTGTTGCATAAGCTACTTTAATCCTTGTTTTATTGCTATATATAGATACAAGAAAGGACAATCAATATAGAATATAACCGTTAATATATTTACAGTTAAATTATATATGTAAAATAGCTTAATGATACACAAGTATGTCTTATAGATATATATGATACACAAGTATGTCTTATAGAAATGTTTCAATAAGTAAACATATTTTTTTTTATCCCAAACAGCGAGTTGCCTAGAAGACATGGAGCGTATCATGGTTCTGTTGCTGGGCTGCGCCGTCCAGTGTGAGCGTAAGGCGGCCCACATCGATACCATCATGTCGCTCGAAATCGCAACCCAACAGGCCATCGTACAATGGATAAGACAGGTAAGGGACATGGTGATCTACTTAAACATGACTAAAGGCAATATACGGTGTTATAATGTTGGGAAAATTAATATATGTGACGCTTCACGTCGTAGAAATGATGCGTTATGACGAAATAATAACATTTGACGCGGGCAATTTGGTATTTTAACTCGAGATTTGAACGCAAAATGCGGTTCTATAACACAAGAACATTAGAAGTCCATTGCAATTGTATGGTTAACTATAATTTCTTTGAATATCGCTGTGCCGTAGAAAAAGTTAACAAGCGCGTGTATTTACCTTAAATTATATATATCGAGTTAATTACCGTTTTGATTAGCAAACTTTTATTGATAACATGGAACAAAATCACATAACACTTCTAACAAAAAGTTAAAAAAAACTTTAAGCCAAAGCTCTTTTCATTACTTCTCATCGGGTGACAACGGTAAACGTCGCTTATACTTTAAATTAATATCGCACGTATTATCAATGACATAAATTTCACGAAATATCTACAATTTACTTTTTGCTGGTCGTCGGTTTCTTTCGTATATAAAAAGCGTACCATCAAGCTGTGCTTCGATACAACCCTTTAATTTACTCATCTTTTCTAGCACTTTTGCTTCTGGTGTAGTATTTGAAAGAATAATTCGAAACGCGAGAGGGCCTTTCGTACAATGCTTAGCGGCGATTGGCAGATGAACTCTCATGTGATCTATTATATTCGAAACATCCGAATCATCGCTTCCGTAGTAATGGACGGTATATTGATATCCTATATGCGTCGATCGTCCATCACCAAACGCGATGCTCTTACATTCTCGATTTATATCACGTGTAGCGGTAATGCATTTACTGTTTCGAATAATGTTCCGAAAGTTGCCCGTCATCAGCCGATATGCGACGAACCCCGCGTCAACAACAATCCTCTTGCTTGGGAAAAGCCGCCATTGGGCGCGTTTTTCTTCTAAAATAGGAAGACACTCCTCTGGAGAGAGAATAGTTGTGTGATATCCACGTACTGGATCGTAAAGGCTTTGCACATGTTCAATCGAGGAACAGTCGAAGATCGATTTGCAAAAGACCTGGAAAACATGATATGAAAACCCCATATAAAACTATCTTAATGACACAAAATGGATGAATTTCGCAATGATCATACCGTAGACTATCACTTAGAATTAAAACACCTCATCATCGGTATGTTCTTGTAAATATGAATGTAAATAATTGATACTCAGAGTATATAATTTTAAGTTATGATGTTGATTTTTAATTAAGTAGCACTCTACCCGTTTACAAAGGAGATATGGCAAAGAAAACATTTCCTCTTCCATTTTTGACGTCTCTTTCCAATATGACATAGTTACGCCCCCGAACCTCTGAATATGTTTCGGTGGGTCGTGATCGAATCCTGTCAAGAAAATTCACGTTAAAAATGATTATATGGTAAAATTCTTCTTTAAAAACAGCACAGCAATTTATAACGCTATGATACTATTATATGATTTTATATTGATGCTGTTTGGACGGCACATATCTAACACAGCCTCATCCATTTTTTGCATAGTTACACCCTACAATGTATATAGCATCGGAACGCAACGCAACGCAAATTTCCATCAGATATCAGGACCCATATTCTCCGCTCCCCTTAGGCTTAACCTTACTCTCAGAACCAATGTTAAAGGATGGGGAAAATGTAGAATTCAATGTAGGGTTTTGGTGGTTAATATAGGTTCAGGTTTTTTTTTCATACGCCTTTTTGGTGAATCTGTATAGCTGACTACTAATTATACAATCAAAGGAAGGTCCTAGACTTGATTAGCATTTCAATATATAAGAGACTATAGATTGGTAAGTTTTAACCTGTGTTTCTTAGTTCCCGCCACAAACCACGCCCCCTTAACGATACATGTGTGCGCGCCGTCATTCCAATAATCGTTGTTCCATCGTCTACGAGATATTCTGTTGCCAGGGCGACCTGAATGATATTCTTGTTGATTTGATATATACCAAGGCCCGGTTCCGTGGTTTCAAACAAGACGTTGATATGTATCATGAAGGGCAAATCACGATGCATGTTTTTTTTTTCAAAAAAATTGTAAAATAACTTTAAAACCGCCTTAAAACTACGAAAAACAACACAATACATGTAATTGTTTTTGAACATTAAAATTGTGCAAAAAGGTGTTCGCTTTTTCCAAACCAGCTGGCTGTTTATTCTCTTCTAACTAGTTTGGAACAGAAAAAGGAACACTTTTTAGGTCAATTAAAATGTTGAATACATGTACAAGCAAATTTGATAAATTTCAAAATAATTATTCTCTCTATTTATTGCAAAAATCAAGAAATTAACAAAAATGGTGTTCCTCAAACTGCTCAAATCTCCAAGCTAGATAGTATTTTCTCGAAAGTTCCAAGCCAGCTGGAATGTGGTTGGGAACACCTTATTTGGGGAACAGCTCGTGAGGTGCCCTTCTATTATGTATGCTTCTTGTATTAAATGGATACTATGTATATTTGACGTCACTTAAAAGCAACGTCACCACAACGTTGCGGTATGTAGCTCAAAAACAACGTTTGTCTCATAAATGTTGTCCACTATATTTTTCTAATACATGTACTTTCATTAAGGACACCGTATTGCACTTACAATTTTGTCGTCTAGTAAATAGACTGTGATTTCTCGATCCGGATCGTTGAGTATACGAAAGTATTCGGCCGGCAGATAATCATTTCCACCGTAGATGGTGTGATTCGGATCCAAATCCAGAACCCCTTGATAGTCGTCTGCTGTTGCCTGACGGACCGTCACTTTGCCCGAACTTCTGGCCGTTTTCTCTGAACATATACGTAATATCACAGCGTCATTTCTCAAGACTAAATGTTGATGAAAAAAGGGAGAGAAACTGCCATATGGATTCTACACGAATGGTTTTTTTCGCTGTGTATTATTTTTGGTGCATAAATTGTACGTTATTTGACATAGACCTATTTCATATTATACAAGCGAAGATTTAATTTTGAAAAAATGCAGCAATTCTTCGGATTCTAACAGATACCGTTAATTAAAATTTATGTGTGCTTAGTTTAAAAAAAAAAACAAAAGAAAAAAAAGGCTTACCCAT
Organism: Hydroides elegans; assembly: GCA_001703475.1. Taxonomy (NCBI): domain Eukaryota; kingdom Metazoa; phylum Annelida; class Polychaeta; order Sabellida; family Serpulidae; genus Hydroides; species Hydroides elegans. The sequence continues at coordinate 10,358 of LQRL01177148.1, forward strand.
ATTGTTGATCAGAAAACAAGTTGTCATTGATTTGTTTCCTAATTTATCCGGTTTTTGGTTATACTTTCACATAAATAAAATTGTAAAACACATTTGCTATTAAATAGGATCTCTCAGACGTACATACATGAATTCATACATGTGGATGCAGCGTGACTAAACTCACGTATGTATTTTAATTAGGATGATTGAACACCACGTCTGAAGTGGCTCAGATTTTTTTTATATTTTTGGTTAAAAGTACAACTTAACAGACGATAACAGTTTGGTCCAGATTGAGAAATGGCGACCAGAAATGTCATTGTTTCATTTGATAATGTAACGCCCTTTCAAGAACGTTTCAATTTCCCGCTCGGCAAGACGTCCACAGACGTTTAGCGGACGCCCTACTTTGGGCCCGTATGGAAGTTTTCCGGACGTCCTATTTCGTCGCGGACGTAGAAAAGACGTTGCATCGACGTCGCGTCCGTATGGGACGTAGGAATTACGTTCAACGGACTTCGGGACGTAAAAGGACGTCCGGAAAACTTTCATATGGGCCCTACGTAGGTCGTCCTCTCGACGTTACGTCCGAATGCGACGTTGTATGGACGACCCTTGCCGAGTGGGTTAATGTTGCAATTTCATTTTGATTTTTGCCTAGGTCGGTCTTTTTTCATCTCCATTTCTACTAGCCTAATGGTCTCGGAAGTCCGGTATGGGTAATTGTGTATTTCTACGATAAAACAAAAACGTAAAAAAGGGTGTTGCATTGATCCATTTTAAAAACTTTCAACGGTAACAAATAGGGTCTCTTACATCAATATTTCACGTTTCAATAGCATAATCAATACACGTTACCTTAGAAAATCGAAATAATATCATAACATTGACACATTTTTGAGCATTTGCTATTAAATGAATGCTGGCTAAATTGATCAATTAATTGAGCTCTTGAAAGTATATTGTCCTACATATTCTTTAATCTTCCAAAGCATTCTTACACGATGGTGTCCCTTGTCGGTCACGACGAATGAGCGTCTCGGGGTCGGTTACCCCTCTGGTGTGATGATAGTCCGATGCGCGAAAGGCATTCTTTTCCGCACTCGTCGCAGCGGAACGTTCGAGTGCTTGTTGAGGAGCCACGGGACTTCCTAGCTGCTCTCTTCTGTATCGCGGACTCTATACGGCGTTCTTCGTGTGACTTGCAGGCTGCGTAGCATTGGGCAGGAGTACCCATCGGGCCATTTTTGAAATAGTGTCTCATTTTACTGCATTTGGCCTGAAATGAATTCTAAACTACTTTAAACCTGATAATTATTTGTATTTATCGAATGTTTTTATTCTTAATTTACCAGCAAGGAACACAAAAAATATCGTGCCAGCAACTTTGCACAAATTTGCCAGCAGAATAAAACATTGGTATACAAAAGTCTTGATTTTGCGCATAGTTTGAAAATCTATCGTTTGGGACTAAAGGTTCGTTCACCGGGAACAAAGCTCGAAAGCTCGAAAGCCTGTTTGTTATGTTTTTCATACCAATTTCACTCCAAGAAATTAGCGCATAATTGTGTGTTTGGATTATGCGCTTTTTTCTTGGAGTGAAATTGGTATAAAAAACATAACAAACAGGCTTTCGAGCTTTCGAGCTTTGTTCCCGGTGAACGAACCTTTAGTTATGTAAATCTTAAATGTATAAGTGCATCGCAGTAATTATGCAATGCTTAAATTCGATTTTATTAAAAACAAACTGCGATTCCGGCTATTAGAAAAACATCAATAACTTGGGTTTTATTCGTATAAAATGCCAGGAAAATGCGAAATATTTGAAATACAATATTTTATCTATTCTGTTCTGTGAAAATGCCAGCAAGATAGATATTTGAAAAGAATAGATTTTTCACAGAATAAATCGATGGGTACTCCTGATTGGGCCTTCCACTGTATACGGTTTGACGCATTTGTCTCCTAGATGGTAAGATTGAACCCGTATCTTTGAGGCGTAGGCGGTGCGTCCTTTTCCTCTTTAACCACCTTTCAGTCGCCCATATAGCATCGCCTTTGGTATACGGGAGTCATCAATACGCACGACATGTCTTGTCCAGCGTAATTGGGCTTTGACAAGCTGTTTCTATACGCTAGGGAAATCGCATCTTCGTTAAACTTACGTATTCGGTTTGTGGTCCGCATGTGGAACGACTCTATTTGGGGCACGTGCTTTTGCACAATGCAAACGTTCGCAATGACTTAGTAGGATCATAAGGATGAAAATAAATAACATTTAAAGCATACATCATCTCATTAAGGGCCTGTTCACACGGGACGCGGCAGGCGGCAATATACTTATATGTTCTTTATAGAACTTGCGGCAGAGTCCATAAAGAACATATAAGTATAT
>LQRL01177148.1:12896-23404 GCA_001703475.1 Hydroides elegans
ACATGCCCTTAGTCAAGTGGTTAACTGTTTGTACGTTTTATTATGACATATAATCGGCATGATAGTTCGCATTAATAATTATTCAAATAGCAAACGATGTTCCATTCGAACGTAGATGAATTGTTGATTGTTACAGTAAATTGCACCCAATGTATATGCAGTTGCATTAAAAACGATAGAAAAAACTTGTATTTGTGGTCTAGTTTAATTAAAATAACAATCGAATAATCTTATTTCGCACCGAAATATCCTCTTTTTGCAATCATACAAACACAATAGTCCTCCCTTTTTTTATTAAGAAGATTCTATATTTCGCGAGTATTGCCGTCTAACTTAACACACATTTATATCAATATTTAACCAAAAATAGAATTCATTAATCTTTGTTTTTTAGTATGAAACAAGTGCATGACACTAACATATAAGGAGCCTCGATAAACATAATTAAGTTGATTGCAATGTCGCTTTGACTTTGAATAAAAAGCTAGGTCGCATTAGAAGTCTACAGTTTCTAACAATTTACAGTTTGCTTATCGCTGGACTTCGATTTCTTTCGAATATAAACATCATACCCGCATTTCCTGTTTCGATGCAACCCTTTAATTTACTCATCTCTTCCATTACCTTTGCTGCTGGCATGGAGTTTGAAAGAACAATTCGAAACGCGAGAGGACCTTTCGTACTATGCTTTACTGCGATTGGAAGATGAATCCTCACGTGATCTATTATATTCGAAACATCCGAAGCATCGCTTCCGTAATAGTGGACCGTATATTGGTATCCAATATGTGCCGATCGTCCATCGCCAAACGCAATACTTTTGCATTCTCGATTTATATCCCGAGTGGCAGTAATACATTTACTATTTTTGATTATTTTGTGGAAATTGTTCGTCATTAGTTGGTATGCGACCATTCCTGCATCAACGACAATACGCTTGCTTGGGAAAAGCTGCCATTGGGCGCGTTTGTCTTCTAAAATAAGCATACACTCTTCCGGCGTCAAAATAGCTGTGTGGTATCCACGTACTGGGTCATAAAGGCTTCGAACGTGTTCGACCGTAGAACTGTCGAAGATCGAGCGACATAAGACCTGGAAAAGATGAATTAAAATTTCCCTATATAAACGATACCCTTATGATACAAAATATATGCATTTTGTAATGAATATATATTATGCCTCACCAGAACTCTCCATTATGTTTTATAGTCAAGCGAACATCTACATAATTGAAACCAATAGATAACCAATAGATGATTTAAAGTCCTACTTCAGGAGCACTTTACCCGTTTGCAAAGGAGATGTGGCAACGAAAATTGATCTTGTTTTATTTTTGATGACTCTTTCCAATATGTCATTGTTACTCCCCCGAACCTTTGTATATTTTCAGGAAAATCATCTTTGAATCCTGCAATGACAATTTGCGTCAACGAATTATCACATTGTGATCTGCTAAAAAAACTTAAACAATAAGAACTTGGCTGCATAAAACAATTAACCTAACAATTGTTAACATTAATATTCCTGTATCTTATTGTATTTGTAAAGCGCTTAAAATAAGATGGTATTACATTGTTGTATATTAGGCCTACATTAAATATGATCTTTACAAAGGCTCTATTTGAATTCAATTTTCATCCATCAATAGATATATTTAAACCTGTGTTTCTAAGTTGCCGCCAGAAACCACGTCCCCTTAGCGATGCATGGGTTCGCGCTGACATGCCAATAAGCGTTGTTCCATCGTCAACACGATAACCTGTTCCCATAGCAACCTGTGACACATTTTTATTGGTCGACATGTAACTTATGCCGTGTTACATGGATACATGTTACATACTTTATGTAAAGCTTTTCGTTTAAATCGGAAAATCATTTGAACGGCGTAGCTTGCAATGTGAAGCGTCGAAGATTATAAATTAAAAGAATTTATTAAAATGACATTGGTCACGTTGTCATATGGAATAATTTCCATTAAAATGTCATCGCAACATAAATCGTTCAATTAACTGATTGATTGATAAACTGTTGATACTGAATATATTAATTGCACCTACAATTTTGCCGTCTAGTAGATAGACTGTTATATTCCTTTCTGGATCGCTGAGTATACGGAAGTATTCGGCAGGTATATAATCATTTCCACTGTAGATGGTGTGATTGGGATCCAAATCCAGAACACCCTGATAGTCGTCTGCCGTGCCCTTGCGGACTGTAATTTTACCCGGAGTTCTATCCTTGCTCCCTTGAACATAAAGAATGAAAGGATGCCCCACTATGGAGACGTATCTGAACTATACGGTCACAAATTATGATGATATCTCAAATCTAAATGTATAAAGAATATATCAACTATTGGTTATAACAGACATGTTGTTCATATGAATTGTGTGTTTCCGTTATCTGTATAGCCTTTTTATTGCATAATTGAAATTGAACGTTTTATCGACAAAGCACTATATTGTGCAAACGATAATGAATCGATTTTATGTTCTGCATGTCCTATAGGTTTTTGCAATGATTGCCATTTTTACATAAAATTAAAAATTCTGAGAAATGATTATAGCTTACCCATCTTAACATTCAAGAAATTAATGTTTACTGCTTTTTGTTTTGGTGTATCCTATTTTTATAATTTTTCACACAGTACCTTAAACACCTTCACACAAAAAATAGAAAAAATATATAAAATGATTAGAAGATAAACAATCGTTATATATTACATTTACTAGTAAATGATTAAATATATACAGCACATTTAAGTATTCAATTTATGTACGGAGAATACTGCAGCACTATAGAATTCACTATATCTTAAGTACATGTGTAGGTTAGACATAGCGGACAGTAGTCTACTTAACTTACCTTCTTTCAAGGGCATATTTGGGTTATTCTTCATAAAAGACACAGACAAGTTGTGTTTCGGTCAATTATAACGGTCCTTATTTTGATATATCCAAAGAATATACTCGTAGATCCTATAAATAAGTAATAAACCGTTTTGTGCAACAGAATTTTTATACTTCGAATGCCTACCCCAATCACCTATTCATCTTTTCTTCGTCTATTTTCGCTTTCAGAGTTTTTAAAAGACCATAATAATTATTACATTTGCAGCTTTTTTCGTGCTTTTCAATGTCATATACAATAATGAGTAAGGCCCTTTATTTGCGAGTCGATTCCGATTGAATTGCTACTAATCAAAGCGACACGATTGAATTCACGATTATCAGAACTCGGTAACAGATAGGTACTAAAGTGTAGCTTCAAGGAAAAAGGCTCCTCACAACCTTGTAACAATTTAATCACGTTTCGTGTCTTTAATCAAATTTATGTTGATTTGAAAGACATGGCATTGATCGTTTGCGACTTTAATTTTTCTGTCATTATCGGAAATACTTTTTTTCGACCTAATATAAACTCATAACATGTATTTTAGAGAAATTATGTATATCACGAAAAAAAGGTGAGCACAGCTTTTTTGAGTGTAAAATTGTTTGAGAAAACAGTATTTATTGATACTGTAAAGTTGTCGTATTTGTTCAGTGATAAATGAATAATGTAATTCAATAAACGTGTTTGGTATTCTTGATATTAGAAGAATTGGGTAACGGGTAATGAGAACTTTGTATCAAATCCGCAGAACTTTTTCGCAAGGGTAAGCAGAACTTATTTGCCACAGTAGCACTATAGCCACAGTGAATGTATTCCTTTTTTGGAATGTTACACCCAAAAACGTTAGTTGCGTTTTAAGCAGCCATTAAAAAGTTAAAGGAATGCATTGGAAAGAAAGTAAAAAGTAGCTTTTCGCAACGCTTATATGTAACCAGGGACTGAGGTTGCTGCATGATTTTTTTACACATTAAATAAAAATGTACCAATATTTCAAAAGGGCACACAGTATTCTATGCAACGAAAAATATAACGTATTCCTCTTGTTTGACTACTCCGTGACGTGCAACTTCTCTTTTGTACCCCAGGTAACGGACACCGCTGATCACGTGATCTCCCAGGAACTCATAAGCGGCGAATCGGACGTCACCAAGCACATTTATTCCACTCTGAAGCGTATAGTGAAGGAGAGGGACGAACTGTTTGAGGTAAGTCGGTTGGCCTACTGGGCGCTGTGCGTTGTTGCAAAGGTGTTAAGATATCTGAAGATGGTTAGCATAGAATGTCGGTTAATATGAAATCCATGTTGATTAATTATCCCGTTTTACTAGCACATTTATTATAACATACAATCATTGTTAGGAAATACTGACATTTCTATTCGTTAAATGGGATAAACTGACGAATTTTGTATTTCAAACCTGTATACATGTAGAAGTAGTGAATTTTAGCAGGGTTCCATTTGTTCCTTTGTTATTGTCATATTTACAGTTTCAAAATCTCTATCACACAGGATTCGCTCAACTTGAAACAAGAGAAAAACTATGTCCTTCACGAAATTGAGAAGAGAAAGGGCACCATGACAGCACCAAGCTCCATGGAGAAGTACCATCTCTCGAAAGAGCTACAAGAGAATAAGGCACAAATGGGTCGACAGGCACAGGACTTGTAAGACCAAGTCTAGATTCAAGATATACTCAATATTTAAAATATTTGTTTGTTTGACATGTGTATATTGTCCAAAAGAAGTTAGGGTCCTCACTCTTTTTTGAAAAGTATACATTTACAATATTTGAATAAATGACAACCATATAAATTGATTTGGCATAATTTATATGGCGATAGTGTCATTTTTCACATAAAATGTTTTCATATTTTACAGAGAAGATAAAACAAAAGCGCTGTTGGAGTTGAGAGAAGAGTTAGAGCAACAAACTAAAGAGCTTGGCAGATTAAAATCTGAGGTAAACTATTTTAAATAAGTTTTTCTGTTTTTATTTCATTTGTTCTTCTCATTTCTCAAACCAATGAACATATTGTATACATTTTTGCATATGGTTGATTGCCAGTTAACATTTACTTGGTAAAATTAAGCATTCTTTTAATATATAATGGATGCGTATAAAGCACAAAAAATCGCTTATTAACTGTTGAAACATCAAAACAAGCACATTTTGAAATTTGACTTTTACATGTACGTAATAACTTACGAATCAAAGATATCTTTTACATCGAAAACATGTTTAACTTTCAGAATACAATGTTATCAAAAGACGCGAAGCTCGTAAGAACATATCGAGATGAACTGGATGCATTTAGGGAACAGGTAAGATATGATAGGATATTATGCGATTATGAACACGCGCGGATCCAGAAAAAAAAAAACATATGCCGGGAACGCCAATGTATGACATAGATTAGCCGAACTGGGCACTCGCCACATGCGCCTCTCTAAATCCGCGCCTGATACATAAGAAATTAGCTAGAGGAATTATCTTGTAGACTAGATTTATCAAAAGTGATTTACGATTATCAATACGTGAAATGAAAAGTCGATGTTATCAAATGTGAGTTCATTATATCGAGCAATATATTATGTAAAATGTGATAAATTGAAGTTCAATTTAAACTTTTTATTCAGGGTCTGAAAATTGAAAGGTATGAAAAGGAGTTGTCAAAACACAGAGAAAAGAACCACGAAATGGAGTATTTGAAAACAAGAATAGAGGTAAGATTTACATATCTTTAACAATTTTCTAAATATACATTATATTACAGATCTTATATAATATAGTAAGAATAAGACGAGTAGAATATCGCTTTCAAGACAGGTTACCCTTATATTGGAGCATAAAGAAATGATATGTCTTTGATTAAGCAGAATGGTCAATTTTGTATTTCAGTGTGTTTCAAATTTATATGTTGATTTTATGTAATCCTTAACCTCAATAGGAACTAAAAGAGGACAACCATGCCCTGGCCTCAGCCAAAGAAGAGCTCGACGCCACAAGCGCCCAGCTGCAGCGTCAAGCAGAAGCGGCGATGGAGGACGCGGCGCAGCTGCAGCTTAAGTTGCAACACATGGCAGAAGTAGATTACACTAAACACTTAACGCTCGCTTTGCAATCTGTTTATTAATCGCTATTGGCCGATATATTGTATTAAATCAATCAACCCCTCTTATATAGATATTTCCAAGAGGAAATATTAAAGTATATATTTGACCAGACACGGATGCAGATAATATTGAAACGGGTGCAAATGCAGGTTTTGATTTTTGAATATATTGCTATCGTAGTCACTATTGAGCGTTGAATATTATTTTATGCAGCCAAGAGAATGTCTAATAACAGCTGGTATTCTTGCTAACAAATAGTTTTAAAATGAATTCTAAAACAAATAGAAATCTAATTAATTTTTTTTTTCTGAAGGAAAAGGAAGGTTTGCAGAAGAAATTAGAGGAAGCCCTAGAGGAGAATGCCGCTTTGGACTTTGAGCGAACGCGTTCCAAGGAGGGCTATTCGGGTCCATTGCGCAGGATGATCAGCTACACTTCGGCGGAATTCCTTCATGGCAGTAATCTATCGTTATCCGGTAGATCACCTATGTGTGCCTTATGGTTTATAAATAGCAATGGTTTTTGCAAGGATGAAGATAATAGAATATTGATTTTCAACACATATTTTAAAAAGGAAATTGAGATAATACATAGAGTATATTTCATTTAGTCAATTTGATGTGTACACAAAGAACTCAATTCGCGGTCATCATTATCATGTTATATTATACTATAACTTTATTCGTCATAGTCTATGTTAGTTTGTTAAAAGCCTTGCAACTAAAGTTAACTTAAGAATATATGCTGTAGTTATCTTATGTTCAGCATGATTATCACTATAAGATAATATTTAATTTGTCCATAACAGGTCAACCCATTTGCAACGAATTGAGCGACAGCATGCAGTCTCACGTCACCAAGCTAGAAATGGAGAACGAAAGACTGAAATCAGAAGTAGAGGAAATCAAGACCAAGCTACACAAATCCCAAGTTGATCTAGAACAATTGATCCATCAAACTGAATCTGACTTAGTTAAGAGACGACAGGAATTCGATAAGGAACAGAGTCTGTTGCGGAGGAAGATAACGGATGAAGTAACAGAGAAATTAGAGAGTGTGAATTCGGAGAAACTGAAACAGTGTCGTGAAACAGCGAAACAGGAAAAACTACAAATTATCAAAGACTATTCTGCAAAATTGGATTTTGCAGAGAGCGAAAAACGCATTTTGAAAACGGAAAAGGAAACTCTTCAGGCTGAGCTACAAAACAGGTCCAGTCGCGACAGAAATGCTCAGTTGTCGGATATAACAGAAAGTTATAAGCATAAAACAGATGAACTTATTTCCAATTTCGAGAGTCAAATTCAAGAACTCAAACGAGAAAACGATCGGTTACAAACTGAAGTAGCCTGTTTATGTGCTCAGTTACAGAGAGAAAACACGCAAAGTAAAACAAGGTTAATAAATGATTCCAATTCGAATGACATTTCGAAGCCTGATATGGATACAAAAACAGTCAACCAAAACCGTCAGATTGAAAATGAGCTTCAAGTAAAGGTTCATCACTTACAGAAAGAAAAGGATGAACTGAAAAACGAAATGCGTTTATTACAGCGAAAATTCGATTTACAGCGGGAAAGCAGTGATAAAATAATGGCAGAAAACGGCCATCTAGAACGTCAGGTTCATGAACTGAAGGCCAATGTAGAAACAGTGAGAGAATGCTCTGAAAACCACATAAAATCACTGGAACACGAGTTGTTGAATCTTCAGGAAAAGGCAGATGCAATGGAAAACCTGAATGAGTACTTGAATGTTTCGGAAACAGATGACAATGAAATGACAAAAGATGACAGTTGGGCAGATGAAAATCACAATTGTGATCTTAGTCGAGATAGCATGCGCTCGCTGCCTGCAGATTTCCATGGTAACCAGGACAATAGTAAATATAAACATGGTCATAATGCATCTTTCGACCACGCGAAACGACACAGGCGGGAGAAAATAAGTTATGTCAAAGGACATTCAGAGCATCACATACCGGATTCGAAACGCAAGCAAGAACAAATGAAGCCATCTGGATCAATACTCAACAAATTGAGAAGCTATGTGAAAACTCCGAAAGAAAGTGAGTTCAGTCCGAGGGTTTCGCGTCGTGGGAATTCAACTCTACGTGAGGTAAAAATGCGTGAAAAACCACCGGCGTTCGATCGAAATAATCGAATGCGACACACAATACAGAACTTCCAGATGCGGGAAACTGACCCAGATATCATTCCAACTAAATTCCACACTCCGGTCGTCTCATCAAGATCTAAACCCGTTCCACAGACCTTTTCTCGAGATCATCCACTACGCCAAACCATGCCCGAACGCAAAACCACATATCACTTCCCCGATAAACGAACAGTACATTCCAGAAACGGCAGCGCGCAATCACTTTTATCACGTGACAGCCACATGTCGTTCAACGGTCTAGACGACTCGAGAAGAGTTAGATCTAAAACGTTGCTGCATTCCTCTTATATTGAGGAGCCTACGTATTGTGAGATATCTGTGGATGAAGATCGAATGCCTCCGAATCCGTATCATGCAAACTGCGACCAATCCGGATGTTGCACATCTGAATTTGATTCGGGTTTCGCTCAGTCCGCGGAAAATAGTCCGTCGAATGCAAGGGAAGAGGTCGGTGATAAGGCTAGGTATAAGGTGACGCGGATTGATATTTTGAGTACTGAAACGGTGCGTAAGAAGTTATCATCTGCATCGAACAATTCCTTGATACAGCAAATAGTTAAACTTCAAGACCAAAATATTGAACTCGCTAAAGAAAATAAAGAACTAAGAAAATCGATGGACAGTTTGAAAATAAAAGATGTTCCCGATGGCCCATCATCAGACAAATTCTCTCAGCTGGAGAAAGAAAACCGAAAGCTAAAAATGATTGTTCAGACTTTACAGTTCAGCTTATCAGGCAAGAATCCATACGACAAAAATGAATACCATTATTTCACGAATGTATAGGATTATTCTGTAAAATATTTCAGCGCATTTTATGTCTAGATCTCAGTTCTGTGCCATTTTGTAATTAAGTTATTTACGGCCATTGTGTATTTTTTACTTGAAGTAAATGTTTCTTGTATATGTATCTATGTAATATTTTGTTGTTAAATGTGAAGCACCTTTAAATGTAGATTGTGTATTTATGTGCCAATACAAGCGCAATGGGTTTTCTTGGCATGTCTACAAAATGCACAACTAGATTATAGTCGAGCTAACATATATATTATTTTGGCGAAATATGTTTTACATGCGATGTAAATTTGAATAAAATATGAAAACGCTTAAAACTCATTTGACATTAAATATGTATGATGAAGAGCATATTTAAATTGAAGGCTAGAATTGGAAATAAAAACAATGAAAATGCTTAAAACTTATTCAAAGCTTTAAAGCTATGATAAAAAGGAATATTTTAATTAAAGGCTCGAATTACAAATTTGAATAGAATATGAAAACGCTTAAAACTTATCTGAAGTTAAACAAGTATGACGAAAAGAGCAGTTAAATGAAAGGCGAGAACTTAGATACTTATAAGGTTTGTTGTTGTTATTATTATTTCTAAATAATGCTGCTGAAGAGTACATGGTACCTTTTCAATTAAGACAGTTCAACACAAATCCTCAGTTATAAACACAATTCTGGGCCCATATGCATGAAAAATCTTACATGTCTGAGTGCACTTACATTCTAAGCCAGTAGGTTAAATCAGGATTTATGGCTAGATTTATGTAATCAAACAGTTAATATTATAATTTTCAAAGTGAGTTAAATCTATTCAGAGTGTTTCAATCAAAAATTCTAAGTATTAAGCGAGATATCGATGTCGAACTTAGAATGTAAGTGCACTCAGACATGTAAGATTTTTCATGCATATGGGCCCAGAGTTACCTCTCGGAATATCCGAGACGGGGACGTCGTCGCCCCAAAGCCTGAGTGTACACAGCCCCAGTGTACACAGCCCCCAGTGTACACATCAATGTAAACATATGTTTTTATAATCTAAATTAGTTAAGATAAGATGAAATTTTGTATTTTAGACATCACTACTATTTCAATGAGATGAAATCCAGGTAAATGTATATTATGAGCAATTGAAATTAAATTGATTTAAACGTCAAAGTCAAATTTGAAGTTTGGCAAACCACGTTTTGTTCAAAGGGAGCCGGCCTGCGTAACATACGTCATATGGCCATGAATACTGAAGTACTTGGAGACGTCATGTTTTGACACACCCTACTTTTAGCCAATCATTTAAGATTCATGATAAATACGGAAGTATTTGACGTCAGAAACAACATTATTTTTGGAGTAATATATTTTACGGATAAAATCCAATCAAAGGTAATCACATACATTATATTCTATAGAGCTTTTGAATTATTAAAGTTCTGGTGGTTAAAATCGAATGAAATTGAGCGAAATATAGAAAAATGAATATACAACAATATTCTATCAATTTTGAAACAATACCGTAGCATTTGTTACCATAAAGATT